>JAQMYJ010000012.1:6584369-6596075 GCA_030014305.1 Clarias laeviceps | reverse complement strand
GTAGAAAGAAATAAAAATCAGGAACCATCATGGAGTTAGAAAGTGACCCCAAACTTTTGAACGGTAGTGTATATACAGTATATATATACTCATGAACTTCTGTTAATATTCACACACTACAGCAAATTTGGCAACACTAGTTAGCCCTAATCTGCATGTCTTTGGACTGTGGGAGGAAACCGAAGAACCCGGAGGAAACCCACCAAGCACAGGGAGAGCATTCAAATTCAAACTCCATGCACACAAACACTGAGGTGGGAATCAAACCCAGGACCTGGAGGTGCAAGGCGACAGTTAACCACTGCACCACCAATGCCGCCGTACTGTATGTGCACACATGAAGGGCGTTTTCAGACCGGGACTTGTGACAAAATTTCTCTTGAATGAAACTGTTTAACATTTACAGAAGACTTCACACACACACACACACACACACACACACACAGTATGGGACTCATGAGCCTTCAGCGAGTGTAAAGTTCTCAGGAAAAATAAATGGCCTGGTTTGATCATCAAAGGCATTCGGTTTCTGCAGGACAATGCATGACCTCGTACCGAACCACTTGCACATTACAGGAACTCGACCTCACTCCAAGACATTTCCACATGTTGTATGCCATTTAAGGTTAAAATGAGAGAGATTTCTACCTTGATGGCATCCGAGCGCTAGTGAAACACTGGGATAAGTGTAGCATTAGTGTAGCAGGGGATTATATAGAGAAATAAAAAGAGTTTGTACTCTCATAACTATGCTCTGTTATTCTGCACAATCAGGAGTCCCAGTTTGACTTGAACACCTCTTGTATATATGCATGCTACAGTACTCTCACTCTACGCACATATACTCTATTAGGGTAATTAGATGAAATGAGCTCATTATCAAAAATTGCCTGGAGTGAGTCATTTCTATGCGAACAGTGTGAGTGGTTTTAATAATAAAAAGGAAACAGTCGTGTATGCGGATCTGATTCACTGTGTGAAAGATTGTTAAGTCAAGTAGAAATAAACCTGAAGAGATTTGTCTTTTTTTTCCATTACTTCGCATGTCAAGAGGCCCTTTTCTGTTTGAGTGGGTATGTGTTTGTTTGTTTGTTTGTCTACTTGTTTACAGTATATGTTTACCTGGAGGCCCTGAAGGCCCTCTGGGACCCTGGACACCAACACCTTGGCTTCCCTTCTCTCCTTTGTCACCTGGAAGACCTGATCCCACACACACACACACACACACACACACACACACACACAAAGATTATACTTTTTACCAGCACTCACTCAGATATTCAGCAAAAGCTGCGTTAAGGAACGCAGGATAAATTCCTTTGCCAGATGTCCTCTCTTTCTTGTTTGAGTACACACTCATGTCTTAAGAAAACCCTTTAAGGCGGAAAAAAAAAGACAAAAATGTTTTCTTTTGTGGAAATAAACGGGTCGGAAATGTCAACATGCTGCCTGAGTCTGATCGAATGTGTCCTTCAGCTAATCTGAATAAAGTGCTGCTTTTTTGTCAACTTAAAAAAATATATCATGCTTTTCACAAATTCTATACAGATAATAAAAAGCAGCACCCAAAGGTGACAAACCAACTCAATATAGGTAATTATTAGATTATTTTGTGCTTTTAATTCTGAATAATCAAGACACGTGCAGCAGCTGAATAAAGCATAAGAAAAGGCACCAGTATTAACTACGGATAAAGAGGGATTAGCAACTTCCCTTCTAGCACACCAAACCCGGCCTTCGGCTCTCATCAAGACTACTTGGATTCCACATGTCCTTCTCTAAATCATCACCAGCTCCTGCACGTCCTCACTTCAGACCCCTCATGATTATCCCCAGGCTTTACTCTACATTCTGTATGTTAGTCTCTAATCTCGCCATGCTAATCCTGAGTCCCAGTGCAGCACCTCTTGCTCCAGGCTCTCCGTTCTCTCCGTTGCCTCCTGGAAATCCAGGACGTCCAGGGGGACCCTGCTCTCCTTGCTGTCCCGGAGGACCGGGGCGGCCAGGTTCACCTGGAGGCCCCGGAGCAGCACGGACTGCGATGGGCTGCTGCCTCGGGATATGATTCAGGATGGAGTTATAACGAGCCATGTGAGCTGAAACAGAGAGTTGGAGAATGAAGATCAGTGCTAATATTCTTCAATATTTAATATCTAACGTGATTATGATACAGTACACTGTAAAGCACGGTCTTGTTGTAATAGTCATGTTTTAATTTGAGATCCTAAAGCTTCTTAGGTTGACTTGCAGTCTAATTGTAATTTTGTTTAATACAGTCTGGAGATTTATATTTTGTGTTTATACTTTAAACATGTAACATATGAGATTAATGTAAGTGTGCATGTCATGTCATGTAGTGAACCTACTTTGTATGAGCTGCTCACACACTTGTCTGGCTATAGCTTGCACTGATGAAGTGGACTGTGTGTCCCCCTGTACAATTCACACATGCACACACAACACTTAGGCGTCTTTTGATTGGTACAGTTTGTGCAGATTATCAGTCCGGATACAAAAGATTAATTACTGCAACACTGGAGACGTGAGAAACATCATCTTTACCCTGAGGATTGTTTGTGTGGGTTATTAATGCGTACTCACAAACATTTACAGTACACTCGCACACAAGTTCTTACATGCAGTTCCAGACACACACACACACACACACACACACACACACACACACACACACACACACCACCAATCTGTGTCTACCTGATACCTTCTCTGACTGTAGTAAAGCTACTGGAAGGCATATAGCATGCAGAAAAAAACAAGAACAAAGCAACCTGAGATGACTTACTCGTTCTCCCCTCTCTCCTTTTGTACCTGGAAGGCCCTAGGACAGACAAAGAGAGGTGTTCATGTTCTTATTTTTGTTATTTCTCATGAATGAAACCAATTGACATTTATCAAATTCAAATTAAAATTTTATTTGTCACATACACAATACACAGTACGATATGTAGTGAAATGCTTATATGACCGCGTTTTAAAAAACAATAAGAGAGAAATAGAAAAAGAAGCAAGAAATAAATAAATAGTTTAACTATAAGAAGTCAAAAATATATAAGAAATATAAAACCTTTCTGTACAAGACAAAATAAATGTAAATTTAAATGCAAATAAAAAGTGGAATGAATGAAAAATGTCCAGAAGTGTGCACATGAGCATCGTGTGTGCAAGTGTGCAATATGCATAAGACTTCGAGCACAGTACGGTGATGAGACTTTTAGGCGCAGTAAAACATCTGAATGGTGTAAACGTTTTACATCAGAGCAGTTATTCTCATGAGAGTGCAACGCCTGATCTTTGGAAATTTAAAGATAATTTCTCGCCAACTTGCAGCAGAGACGCATCCGTCTGTGGATACTGTACACATAATCCTTTACCAACACCACTTGCACTTGGAGTTATTTCCATATCACCTGACCACTGCTCCAGGCCACGTATTTTGGTCATTAGAGGAGTTCCTGGGAGGCCAGTGTTTCAGATGTGAAGCAGGCGGTCCGATCATTGCTCTGGCGTACTGAGAAAACGTTCTACCTCGCTATGTATCCACTAGTGAAACACTAGTAAAACACTGGGATAAGTGCATTAGTGTAGCAGGAGAATAAATGAAGTTTGTACTCTTATAACTGTGCTCTGTTATTCCGCACCATGTATATACTTCAGGGTTTGTTGTTACTATGAAACAAAAAGCTTTTCTTAACCACTCACTTAACCTTTTAAGCTTTAATGTTTTGTAAAAGCCCATTGCTTACTGAAGCTGAATAAATGGATGAATACTCTGTGGTTTAAGTGTCAGCACTGGGACCAGGGATCGAAAACGACAACACAACTCAAGCCTTCTAAACACTTTTCTGCAATTTTAAGGGTGTTATTACATTCCAGATGGAGCTGTAAATGAATTATGCCTCAAAACATTCAGTGCGGAGCAACAACACTAAAACGCAAATAGCACTTTATAGAGGGTGTGATCTACTGTACTGTATTAAATCATGGTCTACCACAGAGTCGTGCTTTTGTGCCGATTCAGTTCCTAACATACATGCGCATTTATAAATATCCTTGGGTTTGTAAATTAAGTCACTCTGGAGTATAAAACACCTTACACCATTTTGCATAATGTATTCACAGCATCTAGAAAATTGGCCAAAAAAGGCCGTATTTTCTGGGATCTTCTTTATTTTCATATTGTTCCCTGAGCTAAAGCCTTTGCTGCAGCCTTAATATGTCTGTAATTAAAAATCCATTATCAGCCTTGTTAAAGGCTGAAATCTAGTAATAAACCTTCTAAGTAGCCTTTTAAAAAATTCCATTCGGGTTGCTACGGGATTCTTCTGTAGATTAAATTTCACAAAAGTGGACCTCCCTTTCATGGCTACCAATAAAATAAAAATAAAAATAAAACACAATAAATGGTCATAGTTTGTTAAACTGACGCAAATCATAGAGGAATTTGAAAGAAAAGAGTCAAAAACAGTGAATTCACAAAGACTACGTTTTGAACGGACGCACATTAAATACGCAACACACAAACATTCCAGTGGTTTCTTACTGGTGGTCCCTGCTCCCCGGTGGTTCCTGGAGGGCCGTTCTCACCCGGTGCCCCAGGAGCTCCTGGTCCCCCCTGCAGAGAGCACAGAGCAGCTGTAATAACACTGAGACACGGATTAAAGAGACGAAAGTCAGTGCTTCTTTATGGGATGGTGGTGGGATGAAAGAGAGACGACAGTGAGATCAAAGACGAGGCGGCCTCGTGAAGGATGTGACGGCTCTGCGCCCCTAGAGCTTCATGCCAGGAATCGTTGTTCTAGTGTTAACATTCTAAACATGGGCGAAGCAGGAACAAGCCCACATCGTAAGACTACGGGTGAAGGAGATGAAAGCGGGATCGCTGTTTATTTAATCCTCGGGGAGATGTCAAAGAAAACTTAATTAAGGTTCTGCATGGCTTAAATAAGGATCCGAAATTGTGGGGTGCACATGACTGTCTCTTTCCAGTTCAGCTCTTCAAATAAACAATTCCTGTTTTTCCTATTGCTTGAAATTCCTTGTGCCTTATATTTCAGTAAGAACAAAAGCACTTAATATAATTATGGATATTTTAGAAGTTGATAATATAAATGTTTATGCTGATTTGATCATAAACACTGTCTTTTTCCTCATCCTCGAGAACCCTTCTACACCTGTACTGTACACTGCAATGATTTTTAATCGCAATATTCATTGACGAAAATCCTTTTTCTCTCAAGGTTCAAGGGTCATGTCGTCTCAGAGAATCCGAGGGCTCAAAATAAAGAGTGTATATGAAATTTTGTAAAGCTACTCTTAACTGAAGTGAAATTCTTTAAAACTCTTTAGGCTTGTGTGTAAGTTATAGACAGATTATTGTATATCACACAGTATCAACTATAGATAAGAAATTCCATCTATGTGATCTATGTGCGAAAAGACAAAGCGACCAATACGCCAAGCAGCACAGCAAAGCGTTTGAAGAAGCAGTTAAATGCAGAAAGAAAAAAAAAAAAAGCAATATTATTTTCCTTTGAGAACTGAGAAGCAGTAATGCTCTAATAACAACAGGGTCGCATCCCACTGAGGGAAGGCCGGGTGACAGGGTTAAACACGATTTGCGGAAGCTTGAACTTTTGTAAAAACATTCAGGCATTGCACACAAATTGAAGCACAGGAACAAAGCATTGATAATATAAAACTTTCCATCGGACTTCTCCGCATTGTACTGATTTAAAGAAGAAGAAAAAAGTCAATTGTTTATACGTCAAATATACTGTATGGATAATGTCACGTCCAGTGTGCAAGTCATTTCTTTTTTATAATGATGCATTTCCAAAATGAGAAAAAAGTCTCTTTCATGTTCTACTAATAATGCTTTTTGTGTTTTTACATTTAAGAGTGTACTTGTGCCCTTAAACAGGATAAATGGTATCGCCAGTGGATAGATGGATGGATGGATAGATGGATGGATGGATGGATGGATGGATGGATAGATGAATGGATGGATGGATGGATGGATGGATGCTTAAAGTCAAGCTAATCATATCCATAGGGTGTAACGTTTTACAGCTATAACAGCTCTCTGTGAAGGCTTTCCACCAGGTTTAGGAGTGTTTTTACAGGAATTATTATCAAGTCTAGGACTCTGTGCAGGCCAGTCAACTTCTTCCACACTGAACTCGCTCATCCATGTCTTTATGTACCTTGCTTTGTGTCATGTTGAAACGGGAAGTGGCCACGCCCAAACTGTTCCCACAAAGTTGGGAGTATGAAATTGCCCAAAATGTCTTAATGCTGTAGCATTAAGAGTTCCTTTCACTGGAATTAAGGGGCAGAGTCCAACTCCTGAAAGACAACCCCCACACCGGTTCCAACATGACAGAGCACAAAAAATATTATAAGGTCCATATATTACATATATTTCCATTACAGCTGAAAAGGGGCGGGGCCAACATCATATTAAACCCTATGGATTAAGAATTGGATGTTACTCAAGTTCATGCGCATGTGAAGGCAGGTGAGAAAATCCTTTTTGCAATATATTGTGAATTTCCATTTCCATCTGAATTTATATATAATCTGGATTTCTTAGTGAGTGTAAAAGTGTAGCTTAATTATATTTTTAAGGAACCATGAGGTCAAGATGTTAGTTACTCTATACAGAAACATTATTCTAAAACGATTTTTGAGTTAGTTTCTAAATACTCAATGTGGACGTGATATGCACCTGAAGTTGTTTCTTTTTTTTTTTTTTTAATGGAGGAGAGAAGACCACTTTAGCTCTTATCTCTATTAAACAGTAAAAAAAAAAAAAAAAAAAAAGGCTCCTTACGGAAAAGGCGATGGTGCTGTGGCTCATATCCAAAACTCATCAGAATGCAATAAAAATGTTTAATGGCAGGGAATTTCTAGACTTTTCTAAATATTTTTATCTGTGAAGTGGTTTTAGGCATCTGCATGGCTGAATGCCAGAACACACTGCATTCTGCTCTAGGTGCACTTAAACATCCACACACACACACACATGCAAACATATAGTAAATCCTTATTTGAAAATGTGAAGCATTTCCCTTGCAAATGTGATAAAAACTGGAAAAAAATTAAAATAAAAAATAAATAAATAAAAAACCTAGAAAATTATAAATGGACATCCGTGTGCACTGTTGTCTGTGCGCTCACCATATTTCCCGGAGGCCCCGCTCTGCCCTGTGGTCCGTCGTTACCCGGCAAACCCTGTGAAGCAGAACACACACGTTACCCCAACACACTTTATAACCTGACAGTTGAACTATGAACTAATCATGAGGAAGAGAAATGTTACTCTGGGTCCAGGAGGTCCCTCCCTCCCCGGCGTCCCTGGGGTACCTGGAACGCCCTGCACAAATAACAACAAATACTTTACTGTAAGATACAATTAAACTAAGAGCTGCTTGACATATAGTATACGATAAGCAGAGACAGACAGGCCGGTCTGACTTTTAGGAACATTTCTAATATCCACAGTATCATGTGTGTAAAAAGAAGCCATTTAGTTTAGCGAATGCAGCAGTGACGTGAAATCAGCCATGTGTAAAGACGGCTACAATGCTGCTAGCTATCAAAATGCTTTTATTATAATATAAGCTGTTGTACCATAGTGACATGGATGTAATCCTTATCTGCTCAACTGTCACAATGCCAAATCAAGGTCTCAGCAGAGAAAATAATCCCTAAATACAAAAGTATACAAATTAAATTGTTTAACCCATAAAACCCAAGCGGCACAGATACGTACCGGCAACGCAGCATAGGTCAATGACGATTAAAAAAAATAAATGTGTGCTTATGTAGAAGCCTTTCAGGTGTGTGTTAACAGGAAGGCGTCAGACTTCAAACGGTGTATTTGGATTTTCAGATATGTCAGGTCGAACAAAAGTCATCATTACTTTTATAAAGGGTACATTATTATTGTTATTATTATTATTATTATTATTATTATTATTATTTTGGGGTCATAGAAACAACCGAAAATAACCATAGAATTGTATGTATTTGTACTATTTCTTTGCCTTTGTGTGGAAGTTCAGTTCATTATATTACCTATTTTGTGCTGGAAAAAAAGAATATGTCACTCTATTTTATTTCTATTACAGTACATTCTCTTTTTCTTTAGTATTTGCGGGTTACATACTTGCTGGTTCATCTTTATCACTTGCTTGGGCTCCTTATGTACATTTTCATTCCCACCTGTATATACAATCATCATGCACATGTACATAGAGGCATTATTTTCATATTCATATATTATTTGATAGCATTTTTCTATCTCGTTAATGCACCTTAAACTTGACACAAGTATTACCTCATTAATGCACCTTAAATTGTTAACAGTGTTCATTAATGCACCTTAATTGTAACCTTTTTTCCTTTCTTTTTTTATATTGCAATTCTTGCAATTCTTGTTTGCTGCTTAAATGTTGTATATTATGTAAACTAACTGCTGTAATGATACAATTTCCCTTTGGGTTTAACAAAGTACTCTATCTATCTGTCTATCTATGCTGCAGATCCTGTGCTCTATATATATGTATTTAAAAAAAAACAAAAAAAAACAGTAAAACAAATAACGGCTAAAATGCTCTGAGCTTTAAGGGCTACATGACCTAATAGGAAGATATTGTTAAAGTAATAGCTTATATTTCATAGCACAAAGATGACAATGAGGCTTGTGTTCAAAGGTCCTGAGTGATTTCCACCTCGGGTGACGAGACAGAGGCCAATGTGGATGATGCCGGTAATCAAAGTGAGAACTCTTAAACTTAAAGTCAGTAAAACTGTTTCTACAGTACATAGGTAGACCAGGTTATATTTAAATGCTGAGGTACGCAAGACATCTTATTCTATTCCCAGTAGAATTGGAGTGAAATCTAAAAAATTTATTTTCTGCTGGATAAACATATTAAAAAGTAATAGTTTCTGAAATACATGTAAAAGAGAAATATTATTCAGTTCTGTAAAATGTTATTTTTAGGATTTATACAGTATATACTGTAGCAGTAGAAGAGAATGGTTTTATCAAACGAGCTGCTGAGCATTCAGTAGGAGCAAGGAGGCGATTTCACACATATACTCAGATTACATTTTTTTTTACACTTTTTCTGACACAAATTATCTGATTGTGTCAAAACTCTGCACACAGGCCATGTAAGACACAACCGTTTTGTGATAAATATCGCACTTCTACTGTATATCAAAACATAACTCTGTAATTTAAACCTTTAAACCATCCTTTTGGCATCCAAAATGACATTTTTTTGACATTCACACCGACCCCTCAGCAGGAGACCCACCACTGCGACGAAGGGGACTGTCAAAAGGGATTGGAGAGATGGAGTCAATGATGTGCTCATGAATAGCTTGTGATGGCGACTATGTTGAGTAGTACATTTGTATAGAGGAATTTCAACATGTGCAATTTGTACCACTTAATAAAACCGTTATGTCCACATTTGCTTTACCTTGGTACAGCCCTCATACTTGTCATTTTGTTGCCTTTGTTTAAGGCACAGTTATAAGGGTTACGTTTCTGATGCTTTTATCAAAGTGTGTAAACTATTAGAAAAATTTCGAGGGAGTGTAGAGAGGTGACTGTCACTCCATAATGTCTCTCTAACAATCCCCTTCAGGTGTGAAACCACCCGGGAGGAACTAACAAAACCAAGTCGAGTTCCAGACATCATCACTTGAACCACCGTGAATCTTTGACATATATTCTAAAACCTTCTGTGGATTCTTGTGAAATGAAAAGCATTGTCGTTAAGCTATAAACTTACAGATTATTATTATTATTATTATTATTCAGACTGTGAAAAATGGCAGCACGGTGGCTTAGTGGTTAGCACTATCGCCTTGCACCTCCAGGGTCCAGGTTCAATTCCCACCTGGACCCAATATGCTTGGTGGGTTTCCTCTGGGTACTCTGGTTTCCTCCCACAGTCCAAAGACATGCAGATGAGGCTGTTTGGTGTTTATTTGGTGTAATGCACCCCCGCCTCGTGCCCTAGGTTTCCTGGAAGAGACTCCCTGCCCGCTGCAACCCTGTATGAGTGAGTGTGTCAGAGGTTGGAGGTTAGGCAGATGTTCAAGGTTTTTACCTGAGCACCTTGAGGTCCTGCATCACCTTTTTCCCCTCTCTCACCAGGACCACCCTAAACACACACGCACGCACACACACTAATTATTTTAAAGTTACTTCTGTGATGGGTTCAGATTCTAAGTGAGTCACAGTTGCAAGTAAATAATAAACACTTGTTCTTAAGTATTTGCCACTTAAACAAACCCAAGAGAAAAATCATGGCTTGTAAAAAAGAGCACACAGCATGTTCCTGTGAGTTAAACTGTGACGAGTCAAGTAGACTTTTATTGTCATTTCAACCATAGACAGTTCAGTACACAGTGAAACGAAATGCCGTTCCTCCAGAACTAAGTTGCTACTAGTGATGGGTCGTTCATGAATGATTCGTTCTTTTTGAACGAATCTTTAACATGACTCAGAAGAGAGAGTCGTCTCGGAGAGTGATTCGTTAATTTTCTATTAGCCGCGCATGCGCAAATCATCGCAAAACCCCAGTAGTTTATGTACAGGAAACAGAATTGAGCGATTCTTTCTTAATGACTCTTCTACTCCGAGTCGTTCGTTCTTTTGTCACGTGACTCCCATAGACGCTATGCGGTGCAATAGATTCAAAAGAACGAACGACTCAGACTGGAAGATATGAGAGATGAGCTACTCATTCTGTTTATTATAATATGTCCTTAGCTGCATTGTAATATTTTCATTACTGGAACTATAGACAAAATTTGTGTATGTAGACGTATTGGGGGTCTTTTTGTTGAAAAGTCATCATTTTATTTTATTTCTTATCAAAAGAACGAAATGAACTAAAAAAAAGATTTGTTCATTTTGATGATCGATATTCAAAGAACCGAGTCATTAAAATGATTAAAATTTCCCATCACTAGTTGCTACATACATGTAACATAAATTAACATAAACTAAATAGTTAACTAGAACACCTAATTATCTGACTGTCTAAGACAAACAAAATTGACACCATAAATTAACAAAAACTATATGCTAATTACTATACAAAAGACAACACATAGACACCGTAAAGTGCACGTGAAAATGTGCAAACAAGAGCAGCAACACGACAACAATGCAATATTGAGACAACATAACACTGCACTGTGCATGGAGCTATTAATGTGTTTGTGTGTGTGTGTGTGTGTGAGTGTGTTTTACCGGAGGGCCTCTGATAGACCTCCCGCTGTGCCCCTGGGGGCCGGGAGGGCCCTGTGGTCCTTGTACTCCTGGTTCCCCAACTGCACCCACTGGACCCTGTGATACACACAAAATGAAAAATACAAAACCACACACACACACACATATCTATTTGACAATTGATTGATCAAAGGTTAATGAACAGACTGTACCACAGGACCGGGCTCCCCTCTATCTCCTCGTGACCCTCTGATACCAGGACCTCCCTGTGAAGTACACACACATCACAAATCATTTGAGTTTGTAAAAAGAATCAAAGTAAATGTTTATCAAAGTTCTGGGTGTGTAAGGGTGCTTTCACACCTATAGTTCGATTGCTTTAGTCCGCACCAGTCAGAAAAATGTTACAATGTAGTAAACAG
>JAQMYJ010000012.1:6539457-6553741 GCA_030014305.1 Clarias laeviceps | reverse complement strand
TGGGATTTGCATAAAAATATAAAGGAGCGAGTGTGACAAAGTTACCAGAAGAACTCATATTCTCCAGCAAGCTCAGTGCCTAAAACATTTGCACAGTTCTGTATATATAGTTGACTTTCAGCCTAAAAGTCAAGTTAAAAATAAGAGAAGTGCTTCTTTTCTTTTAGAATGACTCACACACATATACACACACACTGCAATCTGAAAGGAATTTTAAACATCATGCACTCAGAAATTGGCTTTTAGAAGTTTAAACTTGACTGACCCAAAGCTTCTTTATATGAAAGGAATTCGTCTCTCTGTTTATGCTAGGGAGTTTAAATACAAACCTTTGCTTTGAGCTGGACACTAATAAAAATGAACACTAAATACCACAAACAGTTTTAACATGCAGTGGTTTAGCATACTCTGGCTAAGCATCAAATAAAGTCATAAGACATGCAAAAACAGAAGACGTTGCATGTTTAAAGTCATCCATACATAGTATCGGTACTGTGTGTGTGTCAGTGTAAGTAACAGTTTCAGCTACAGTTACAGTATTAGTGTTAATATTCTGCACTCACCACTTGTTCAGCTCTGTCTCCGCGTGTTGAAATATATGACACTCTATACTGACGCACGTTTGGGCCCAGAGATTCCCATGATGTGAGCACGCTGAACGTAGTAGAATCACTTAGCTGCATACCTCGGACACCCAATCTAACCACTACGAATACGCACACACGGCAAGAGTCATAAAAACAGCGCAGGTTTTTAGAAAAACGTCATTTAAAATAACCCAGAAGCCGTTTTTCACATACCTGCTGTAGTGGTGGTGGTAGTCGTAGTTGCCACTGTTGTTGTTCTAGCAACTAAAAAGGATGAGGGAAAGTGTATTAAATAATTAATATTTTTTTAATTAAAATTATTTAATAATAAAGACAGGCACATTTACAGTTTATCCAGTTTATCCAGCTGTTTTTACTCAGTGCAACTTTAAACATTCAAGAGAAATATAATGTCAACATTTTAGAAGAAAATTGAAAAAAAAAAAAATCTAATCACTGATTTTGAAAAGTATCACCCCTTTCCTACAAAGGACTTGTAAACACAATCAGGTGAAGCTAATCATCTTCTGAATGGCACACAAAGCTATTTGACTTTCAACTCAAACAGCTCAATCAAACAGCTTTGATCATTTTGATTACCTCAGCATAAAATGGTGGAGCATTTCAGTCCCTGGTAGTGCAAATGAAGCAAACATTCAACTATAAGTGGCGAGGCTCTGTTAAATATCTCTAGGATTAAGTCAGGCACAAGTCAGGAGGTGGATGTAAAAAAAATTTAACGCTTTATTACTGTCTAGAAGAACAGTGACGCCTATTATTAAGAAGTGGATGCACTAAATGGGAATTGAGTACAACACAAACCCTCCCTGGATCAGGACATCACTCTAAACTGATGAAAAAAGCGAGGAGGAAACTGGTCAGAGAGGTTACCCAGAGGCCTACAACAACTCTGAAGCAGTTACAGAAATTTATGTTAAAAGTGCTTATTGTGTGCATGTGACAACAATAACACAAATTCTCTACAAATGTGGCTTGTACGGGAGGGTTATAAGAAAAAAAGAAAAGCCACATGCAGTCACAACTGAGCTTTGCAAAAACACAGGTGGTCAAAAAGGTTAATCTCCTTGCATGGTCTAGTCAGAGCCCAGACTTAAACCACAAACTGTCACTATCAAATTTAACTTAACTTGAGCACTATTTTGCAAATATTGCAATGTCTAGATGTGCAAAGCTTTGTGTGCCATTGAGAAGGTGATTATCCTCAACTGATTGAGTTTACAAGACCCTTTTAGGAGGAGGATGATCCTTTGGATAAACAAAAACTGTTTGTGTCTTTATTTTAGGCTGCAAAACAACAAAATGTGATCAATTAAAAAGGGGTGCTGTAGTTGGTATTGGGTTATCTGTGGTTTTACGAGAGATGGGGAAAATTCCAAAAAATTCCATTCTGATTCCAAAATCATTTTAAAAATAATTTTTTAATTTACATATCACAGTACTGTGCAAAAGTCTTGCAACATACCTGTGCATGCAAATAAATGCTGTAGAGCAAGAATGTCTTAAAGTTTCTACATACAAGAAATACTATGAAAACAGTAATTACTAAATCAAAATCAATAATTAGTGTGACATCCCTTTACTAAAAATATAGTGTGAGGTACAATTTGTGCAGTTTTATAACCTGCACAAATTCATGCAAATGTTGCTTCTTTTTTTCACCTGCTTTTTTTCTCATGCAAAACCCAGAAACTTTCTTCATGTTTTTTGTTTGTTTTGTGTTTGTGTGTGTGTGTGTGTGTGTGTGTGTGTGTGTGTGTGTGTGTGTGTGTGTGTTTGTGAAAAGGGATACATTTGCATAATAATCTGCTTTCTTTTCTGGTCTACATATTGTTTCCTGGAAGATAAAATTTTTTTCCAGGAATACTAATGTTTGAAAAAGTAGTTGTTTCTTAAAATTTTTATTTTTGTACTGAAATAATAATCAAGTCATAAAATGAACATCTATAACACCGATTGTAGAAGAAAAAAAAAAACTCACGCACCGTGAAAAAAAACAAAACCCTCATGCACACTAAGACTTGTGAACAATACGCTACGTTTGCATTTCAGATGGTAAAATGCTGCCATTCTTCTATCTTGGCACAGATGGCACAATTATATGGGCCAATGCAATGGTTTATTTTGTTGCAGTGGTCGCTCAGAGGGTTAAGTCGCTGAGTTACCGAGTGGAAGGGCGGCAGTTCAAGCCCAAGCTCCCCCAGGTTGTCTTATTGGGCCCTTGAGCAAGGCCCTTAACTCTATCTGCTCCAGGGGCACCATATCATGGCTAACCCGGTGCTCAACAAGTATTGAATTTCACTCTGCAGTAATGACAGATAAAGACTTAATTCGAACTTATTTACACATTTGGCAGGCAGCGCAGCATTTCGTGTGGTAGGAGAAAATTATTTCAAATTATTGTAACAAATGTAAAAAAAAAAAGTTTTTTTTTTATTGTGAGATTGAACTGTTTGTTGTTAGATCACCTGTAGTTTCGCTGAACTCGACTTTTTCGCTCTCGGCTTTGTCTTTGTATATGGCCGTGAGAGTGACCTCATACTCGGTTAGAGGCCTCAGACCCGTAATCAGATAAGAGTTATGATTACCATCGATCACCATCTACCGAGGGAGAGAAAGAGCAAAAGGGATTTTTTTTCCGTTATTTTATATTAAGAATAAGAAATAAAGCTACAGTCCTGTGGGGCCTCTATATACAGATAAGCAGATAAATAAGTAATAGCATATAAATATTTGTAAACAACAGTGGTAATAGCACCAAGTGAGTTAAAATCTTAGGATTAACAAAAATCTGTTGAAAATGACAGAGGAACAAAAGAGAATGGGAGAGATGAGAATCTGGGTGTATTGTTTGTTTACTTCTTAGCATTTTTAGGCAAATATTAAAGGAAGAAAAATATCACAGAAAAGCAGTGCGATAAACAGTGAGAGAGAACATTAGGAAGAAAGAGAGTTGTGTATGCTTAAATATAATGATACAAAGCATATGGGCATATATACAGTGAAACCTCGGATTGTGAGTAACGCGATTTGCGAGGGTTTCACAAGACAAGCAAAGATTTTTAATAAATTTTGACTTGGAAAACGAACAAGTCTTGGTTTACTAGTATCGAGTATCATGTATCACACATGCGCTTCTTGTTTTGACGCCGAATGTCACGTGATCACAATGAACCAATGGCTTTTCTCTCTCTTGTGCTGCGGAATTGTGGGTAATCGTCTCCCCTGCTGGATCCTAGTGCTCGTCTCTCACTGGTATAATCAACATCCGTGCACGTGTGTACTATTTACTATAACACTGTGACCACGTGTGTGTGTGTGTGTTTTCGTGTGTGTAAAACATATTTTCTGTACGCGTGTGAGTACAGCGTGTGTGTAAAGCAAAAGCAAGACTCATTAGAGATGTTAAAAATCCATTTTCTCTCTCTGCTCAAAGCTCAGCCTGCTCTTTGCTTGCTGTGTGTGTGTCTGTGTGCATGCGCGTCATTGGATACCATGCCACTCACACACACACACAGACCCCTCCTACTTTCGCCTTCACAGACACACACGCACACTCTTTCTCTCTGCTCTACACAGAAACACTGCTCTGTCGCGATTCTTTTTAAAGGTAAAGTGCAGGTTAATTTGTTTTATTTTTACTTAACAGCAGTGATTCCGTTAGTGTGTCGCTCAATCGAGTGTCATTAGAGAGATTTCTTGTTTATTTTTTTCCCGATAAACCAGTGTTTCCGTTGTGTGTGTGTAAAGAGTGGAGGAAGGGGGAGAGGGGAGCTTACTTCAGATTCACACACACACACACACACACACACACACACACACACAGACACACAGACATACACAGCGCCTGTGCGCATTTATTTTTTTGAGCTGTGGAACGAATAATTTAAGTTTCTATTATTTCTTATGGGGAAATTCAATTTGATTTACGAGTGTTTTAGAATACGCTTCTGGAACAAATTATGCTCATAATCCAAGGTTCCACTGTATTCTATGGAACTATGTGATGGGAGATTGCTGTAAAATGTAATGAATCTGATTCTCACATCAGACATTTGGTGCTCAAATAATTAAAGCTGATTAAAATAAACATGAGTGTCTGTGGTTTTTGGTTGTTTGGTTTTGGTTGTGTTGTAGGTCGCTGTGTGTGGCTGCACTACCTCTCTGGTCTCTCCTCCATTGGCTGGTGTCCAGGAGAGCTTGTAGAGGGAAATGTCAGATGCCGCATGCTGCCAGCTCACTTTGAAACTGTCTGTGGTCATCTCGCTGCTTCTCACGCTCACCGGGGACGGAGCCCGCTCTACACACACACACACACACACACACAAACATTGCTGTTGGAGCTCAGAAGAGATTTGTACACAGTGTACATGTGTTGTCATGCTCACTAGTTGTGAAGCTATCTGTAAGGGGATCGGCCTGTCCCTCGTCGTAGACGGCGGAGATGCCCACGGTGTACTCGGTCAACGAGTTGAGGTTACTTAGCAACTTTGTGGTAATTCGACCCACTTCAACCTAGCGAGGGAAATTAAATGCGTCATTAAATTTAATTATTGCATTCATATCATCACAGTGACCCAGACTATTCCATGAACTTGTATTTAAGTTCAAACAGTTATGGTTTGTTGGGATCATTAGTAATGGATTAGGGAAAATTTTTGTTTAAAGTTTACGAACACCATGCATTTTAAACATGTATATATCACCTTGGTACTAACAGGATGAAAATTTCCTGAGCATGTGTGTCAGATAAATATATTTCAAATAAATTCAAACACAACTTAAGCACTAAACCTAATGATTTTATTGCACAGAAAAAAAAAGAAGAGTGTAATTGAGTGGTGTAAATTTTCACCTCATTGGTCTGAACTCCGTCTGTCTTGACGTACATGATGCGGTAGCCCCTTACTTTACGAGAGGCGGCATCCCAGCTGAGCTTGGCCGAACTGTGAGTCACATCAGTGATGTGGAGATTTTGTGCAGGACTGAGAGGAACTGCAGAGAACAGAGGAAAAGAAAGACAAACCGTTTTGACACATACTAAGACAACAAACTAAATGATGCTTTCGTATCTGATCTCACCAGCTCTCTAGCTAGCTGTAGGACTGTTTTGTTAGACAGTATTCATGGGGATTCAGGGCTCCTTTCACACTGGGCTTTTTGTCCTTAACTGCTAGTGCACATTTTATATGCAATTCTTTGGAAAGTGGCTGCAAGGTACGCTGAACATGGCGCCTTTTACCAAGAAGTGGTGGCAGCTTTTACTGTCTGATCACAAAAGGTAAAAGGAGTCTCAGAAAAGCTAATAATTATTTCAACCATTTCTTTCTTTCCTTTTCTTTTTTTTTGACCCCAGTCAACGAAGCAGGATTCAGCAAAGTGAGGAGAAAAAACATGGAGGATTGGCAAAAAAAAATAAACAACAACTTAAGATAAGAAATGTAGCAATGTTGTCAAATAAAGAAATATTTAAATGTCAAATTTTTACATATTACATTTTATAATATTACTAATGATACAGCTCAGTGGTAGCATTGTTACAGTTACAGTGTGAATAAAGTATGAGCTGCTTTTTCAGACGGTCTAGATTTTATTTTATTTTTTACTTTCTCTGTGAAAACAAACAAAAACAAACAAACAAAAAAAACACTGGGGAAGACCACCTCCTGTCTTCCCCAGTGGCCAGCTTTCATGGTAGTAATGTTGTTCCGTGTCTGAGAACACTTACTGTACAGTACATAGCCACATTCTCCCAAACAGTAGGTGGCAGTATGAGAGTAAAAGGAACTCAAACTTCACACTCTGCCTAATAGTATTGACATTTTTAAAGAAATCAAGATTGACCCTCTCTGACCCATGTCTGGTCAAGGAATGTCAAAAAAATCATATTCAGACACACACTTACGTGTGGTCTCCTGGCCCGTCCGGGGGTCACTGGCTTCGTCTCCGTACATGGCGTAAACTGTGACTGTGTACTCGGTTGCAGGAGTCAGACCATCCAGCTCGATCTCGCTTACACTCTCTGCTACTTTAACCTACACATACACACACACACACACACACACACACACATAATTCACATTAAGGTAACCTGTCAATGCCATGTAAAATTTTATGAATTTTGTACAGTACATGCTCTTGTCAATACCAGGAGCAGTTTATATTTACAACCCTCTGATTAATAGGGGCACAATTTGTTATACTTACCTCTCTGACCTGGATCAACAGAGCATCTCACTGCTCATACTGTAGTAGTGTTAGATTAGTTACTAAAACAAGTCTCAGGTGGGTTTAGCGCACTCTCTCACCTCTTTTTCGTCTGACGTGCCTTCGTCACTCAGTGGGGCGTACAGGATCATGTATCCAGAAGCCCCTTCTGCAGGAACCCATTGCACTCGCATGCTATTGTGCGTGATGTCAAACAGATCCAGGTTATTCACCATGGGCAAGGCCACTGGGAGACACACAGAGAATACTCTCAAGTCATGAATACAACTTTGGCAGAACCATCACTTTTACATTAAAAGAGAGAGAGAGAGAGAGAGAGAGAGAGAGAGAGAGATGACTTAGATTGAATTCTGTATCGATTCTGTTATAAATGTCTCTGCATGAGACATCATTGTCTGAGAAATAATTAAATGTAAATGCAATAGCTAAGGACAAATCTAATTTATAGTTAATTATGGTGTTACATTTCAAATGTAGTCATTATACAGTATTTGTTAGTAATAACAATAGTTGAGAATCACTGGTGAATTATTAGACCTTATGTGCTACAGTTCGCCCTCATACTCCCAAGAAGGCATTCACATCACCATAGCAACCATGGCACAACAGCTGAGACTGGAAAGCAACAGTAATTTTTGGCAGATATGCGGTCTTCTGACAGATACAGTATCTGTCTCAACTAACAAGGACAAATGCAAGTGAGTGGATGAATGAATGAATGAATGAATGGATGAATGGATAGATGGATTGGTAGATGGATGAATGAATAAATAAAAAGTAAACCAAAACACTGTCCGTTGTACAATATGAACAATATTAGCATTCTCTCCTTCATTGTCATTGTCTCTTCGAATTTCTTTGTCTTCTTCATTCCTTACTCTATCTGACTTGAGTACGTATTCTCTGGAGTATGAATGTGTGCTTGATGAAGTAGGAGTGCTTTCATGGTGGTCAGGACTAAGGGCGCAATTATCGCAATTGAATTTAATTGTCGATTAGTTGATGACTGATTCTCGCACGACCTGAGAATGAACGTGGCTTACTGGAGTGAAGTGAATAATAGTGTGATGGCAAACACCTTCATGAGAGGGAAAAAAAAAATCTCAATGAAGTCGCTAGAATCAGAGGGAAAGACTTTGTGCTGGTTGGGGCGTGGCCAAGGACGCGAGAGTCAAGTAAGTGGGAAAGGATTGCGGACAATTAGTGACAGTGTGTTGTGGCTTTTGAGCTCTGCATGCACGTTTTTCTCTCCGTCTCTCTCTCTCTCGCTCTGTTTTTCTCTCACACAGTGTTGTGCTCTTCTCTTTTTTCAGCTCACAGAAACACACACACACACACCACCTAGCCATATTTTTCTTAGGTGTGTGTCCTTTTTCCACTTACCTACAAAATTATTTTTAAAAAATTACATTTTATTGCTGCTTCTTTGCTTTTCCTTGGATTCATATTTTGCTTCATCAGGAAAGTTAATTAAAAGACATTGTTAACGAAGTATTCATCTTTATTATGTCGATAATAAAGCAATACCACATGCGCAAAACTACCTCAAGGTAAATTCAAAAGCTGATAGTATTGAGCAATTGTGACGTCTCTATTGATCTTAATTGATTCATCGTTTCAATAATCAATAGATTAATAGTTTATCAAAATATTTGTGAGTTGCAGCTGTAGTAAGGACCATGTGATTGGACCACTCCTACGTTGAGCATTGACCAGAGACCGATATGTGTTATTTGTTCTGTAAATAAAGCATTTCGATATCCTCATTGTGTGCGATTGTAAAATCTTAAACAAAAAATAACTAACAACACCAACGATAAAACTAATACTAATAATACTACTACTGTACTAATGATAATACAGTGGCAAGAAAATATGTGAACCTTTTGGGAATTTCATGATTTTCTGCATAAATTTTTCATAAAAAGTGATCTGATTATGATCTAAGTCAAGAATATTGACCGAGATAACGTGCCTAAAATAATAACACAAAAAAATAATCTGTTCTTTCATGTCTTTATTGAAAGCAGCCACAAAATCCTCATCGTGCTAGTGGAAAAATTATATGAATCCTTGGGGTAATGACATCAAAAAAGCTAATTGGAGTCAGGTATTAGCATACCAGCTAGTCTTGTTAAGAAAATGTGCTGGAGGTGTGGACTTGAGGTACTTTGACTGATAAAGACCATTTAAACTCACAGACTTTTTTCTTGCCGCTGTATATAGCTGCAATCAGTGATTAGGGAGCGAAGTACTTTGTGGCCTGACGTCTTTGTGCAAAAGCAAAACCAAGATCAACTGGGGTCACGTTTAGACGCACTAAATTTGAAAGGAATGCATCAAGCTGCCACTGGTAAATTAACTCAGTTCCTGTTTCAGTAGCCCTTACTAGTTTTAAATGAACTCGAAGCTTGTTTCTTAACATCGGGTCATGGGGCAGAGGATTTGTGTCAAGTCTGTACATCTCAGTACATTAAAATGTCTCTTACAAGCTGCTTGCTGACTTTTCATTATGTTTGAATGTTATGACTGACGCCCTAAAGGGACACGGTAGGAGAAAAGTGAAAAAATATGTAGAAAAAACGATTCCTTTTTTGTGTGATGTTTGAGAGTTTATCCAAGTCATTGCAAGACAATTTATTAGTTTAGTGCACAGGATTGGATTTAGCTAACAGCAGATTTGCTCCACCGCACATATGAAACATTGACAGCTCAAAGCAAGCACACACAGGATGCTTAACGACCGGTTTGATTGAATTTGGGAACGTAAGAAAGTGCCAACATGCAACTAGGTGTTGCCATGTTTGGATCATGTGACTGAAAGACAATGTTCCAATTACTGTACGATTGTTAATCGCACCATTTTTTGTATTTCTTGCTTCTGCACATTCAATCATACAAGTAGGACTATTGTTTGGAAAAAGATCTTGTTTTGAACATGGGTCTATAGGGAAACCTAATGGACTGCCGTGTACGCTCCAGCAGCCAAGTCCACCATCAAAGCGATTAAAAGAGATTAAAATGGTTTGAGCTCTACAGCTGCTTTATGGGTTTATTGTCTGAGCATCATGACCAGGGACTGTAAATATCCTCCAGGAGACACTGCGAGGAAACAACAAACAAATAAGCTTCAGCAAATTTCTGTTTCTTTCTCTGGTGCTTGTTCGCCAATGATAATCTTGAAAGACTGGATCCACACAAACTCTTCTTGACTCTCATAAATCCTTGCAGCTTAAAACAAAGGTACTTAATAAATATAAATAACCCAACCCATCTATCCATCCAGCTATGAAATGATAAAAGAGATCATAGGCTGAATGTACTTTGAAACAAAGAGACTCTGAGTTCAGCTGCATAGCTAAAAAAAGTTATTTTAGCTCATCAGTTGTCTTTCAGTCATTGCTGAGGGATTGTACACACACACACACACACACACACATACATATACACCTGTCATTTCCCTCTAGCTCCATTAACTTTCACACAAGGTTAGAATCATTGCAGTCTATCTGGTGTGTATGTGTGTGTGTGTGTGTGTGTGTGTTGCTAAGAAAACAGGGAATAGCGATATCAATCTTGCTAATGTATTTGTATCTCAGGTGCATTCACACTGTCTGCACTGAGATACTGGAGGAGGTCGGGTCTGAACTCAACTCGGGTCTGAAGACAGCTTTAGTACCTAACACACACACACACACACACACACACACACACACACACACACACACACACACACAAAGAGTTTATATATAAAGAGTAAGCCTTGGTCTAGCTGAAGCTCCCCTGGGTGATTAACAGAAGATGACACACTGTGCCTCACATGTTATCTCTCTGTTGCAGGCGGCTTCTGATCAAGCTGAAGGGGACACGTCAGAGAGCTGCTTTCATATTGTGAAGCATATGCTTCTGGAAAATAAGGAAATGTTCCAGAGAAATTGTTTTGCAGGTTTCAGAGTTAGATCCTAGCACTAACAAGTGCTGTCTTTGATCAGGGATACCTAGAAATGTAGTCTACTGAACTCTTCCTGGAATGGGCACCACACAAGGACCTCCCAAACCATCAAAAGGCACTTACAGTATAAGGTAACGGATATAAAAAAAGATTTCCAAAGATTTGAAGATACCCCAAAGTGCTGTTAATTGTGAAGTGAAAAGACACCACCCGCTGTCTCCCAAAACCTAGAGGTCCAGTTTGGTCAGACAAGAACCAAATAACAGACAGGATTTTATGGCCAAAAAATGAAAACATACTGTATGCACTACATACCAGTATCAAAGTATTAACCTGTATAAAAGGGGATATGGAAAGTTGTGGGGAAAAAAAAATCTTGCATAAATCCACCGGAAGGATCCTTGTGTGAGAAACTGGCTTTCTGTCATGAATTCCAACTCAACGACACAAAATAACAATATGCCGAGTGTGAGGCATGGTGGTATGAGGATGGTTCTCATCTGCACGAATTGGGGAACTTGTCAAGATTGAGAGATGGATGGTACAAAGTACAAAAAGAGATTCTGATGAAATCTGCGAAATGTCAAAAAAAAAAAAAGAAGGGGAATGGAAATTCATATTCCAACCGGATCGTAACCCCAAGGTCAAAACCTGCTATGGAGTTGTTTGCTAGGAACAAGATGGATGTGGCCCAGTAAAAGTGCTCACCTAGACCCAACTGAATATGTAAGGAATCACTTGATGGTTGGTGTCCATCAGTAGAACCCAAAATATAGTACACTCTCCCATTATGAATAGTTCTGCAAAAAGTATTGGGGGGGGAAGAACTCAAATCAGCCACAACACTAACGTTACTGGCAGGTAAATTTAATAGCATTGATTATCAATTATGAACCAGTAAACTGGTGACATGATCATGCACTCCCCATATTTACGCCTGTGGAGACCAGGAGGGGTCCAGTCCGATCCCAAAGTAAAATTAATGCACCGTAAATAGCTGAAAAAACTGAATGCTGGCTATGATCGCGTGGTGACTCAGAGCACCCAATGTATCACAGCTTGCTGTGTATTTGGCTTAGCAGGAAAAGTGTTTCAAATCGTTGGACCAGCCTCCAAATTCTCCAGATGTCAATCAAGCATCCACCTCTGGTCCACGAAGTCCCCACCCTGCAACATGCAGTAGGATCTTCTGCTAATGTCCAGATACTGATAATGCATCAATGTATTTTTTTTTATGCTTTGGCTGATCAGTTTATAAATGTGCTAAAAATTATTAAATACTAAATATCGAATCTAGGGAGGTGTACAGTATACTAACTGTTACTGGTTAGCATTTTGCACCTTCGTGGTTGGAGGTCTGAATCTCACCTCTGGTCTGTGTGTTCCCACTGTCCAAAGACATGTGCTGTGAGCTGACTGGCATTTCCAAAATGTTCTTTAGTGTATGATTGGTTGCATGAGTGCATGTATGTACAGTATGCTTGTGCTCTGTGATGTGTTGGTCCTGTACCCCATTCCAGGGTGTCCCCCCTCACCTTGTGCCCTAAATTCTTTGGTTGTCTCTACACAACTCTACACAGGATAAGCAGTATAAAAAAATGGATGGATTAAATGCATTCATGGGGTATATGTTCGATTCAGGGGGTAAAAAATTTACATAACCTGTCATGACAAATATAAGATGCTGTGTATTCATTTTCTATCTACTGTATTTTTTTTTTTCATCTTTGAGTTTGTATTATAAATCATTTGAGTAATTATGAGCAGTCTAACTCTAGTCAGATTTACTCAGAAGGCGCTGTGTGCATTAGAATGAGGAGTTCGGCATTCACTTTGTGACACAGCTACATAAAGACATGCTGAAGGGGAGAGAGAGAGAGAGAGAGAGAGAGAGAGAGAGATCTGTCATGCTGAGAGCTAGCTATGATTAAATGATTTCCCTGCAGAGACAGAATGAGTCAGTAGAGGAATTATCAGAGCAGCGGTGTGTCGGAGTAGAAACTCACATGTGGTTTCGCTGCCTCTCAGACCTTCACTGGCGGAGTTGCTGTAGACAGCGAACACGGCCACTTGGTACTCGGTCACAGAGTTCAGATGCTGGAGGACAACGGAGTTCTGATCACCGTCTACCACGACCTGCAAACGTTCACCACATGGAAAACTGAATATGGTACAATGCGAAGATGTAGCTCCTGTGAGCCATCAAAAGAATTAGGTTATGGCTGTAGATGATCTGTGTGTGATTTTTTTTTTTTTTACTAAATCCTACCACAAAGCAACATGCCTGGTATGAGTCAAGTTACTACTACGCCTAAACAGTCCATGATCATTATCATAAGAGCAGGTGACACAGTATAGAAACATGAAACTGAACACAACTGAGGGGCAAAAAACATTGATAGGATGATGGGAAAGAAATTAAAACATAAGCACATGGAGCTTGTCACCATGGGAGCAGATATGTGAAGGGTGATCCATGACAGACTGGAGGAGAAAGTAAGAATGAAAGGAAGTTACAGAGGGAGGGAACAAGAGCACAAGGGAGGAAAGAAAATAGAGAAAGGAAGGCAAAAAGAGATCAAACGCTTAAAAGAACCAAAAAGAAGTAAAAGTGATGAAAGGAAGAGAGTCAAAAGAAGAAGGACAGAAGGAAAATGTAAGCAGGAATAAAGAGGTAAGGATAACAAGAATATAAGAAAAGATTAATTCCTTTGTTTTAGACTTATTTGTGGTTATTAATATTTTAAATAAAAATTTGTACAGCGCAGTGCAAAAGTCTTGAGCCACCCCTCATTCTATAATATTACAGTACATTAAATTAAATTAAATTATGTAGATTTAATTAGAAATGGGGAACAAGTTTTAGTTGCAAAAGTGCCTAAAGACAAAATTTAAAAAGTGTTTGTTTATGTAACAACCTCAACAGCTACCTCATTTCCCCTCTCGTCTGTTCCAACCACTCAGCATGGTGTTTGTTGAGACAACAGTTAACATTTTGTTCTTGATAACTTTGGAGACACAGACTGAATAAACTAAAAAAAAATTAAGCTGAGCCAGCAATTTACCTTCCCTGAGATGCGATCACATGATTTTATAAACAACAACCCACCACCCACCCCCCACCGGACTGACGCTATCAAACTGCAATAAAGAGGTGAAGATGGGCGTCTTGTGGACTCTTTATTCTGAGCAAATATTTTGCCCTGACTTTTGCCCAGCAACAGCGTGCTGCTCATCTACAAGTGTTATATCTGTTAACTTATCCGTATAAACTCCGTATTGATTAAATACCTGGTTATTTTAAAACATCACGTAGTTACTCCTGAGAATGACAAAGTAAAACCCTTGAAAATATAAAAACCTTTTGAATATGAAACAAAGCATAGCTTTAACCAATCTTTAAAATTCCAGAATCAATATTCTACACTCTCTGGTGGTATGTAGCCTTATTAATATCTTTTATTTTTATCATAACTAGATATTCTGTGAAATGTATGAT
>JAQMYJ010000012.1:6493427-6539357 GCA_030014305.1 Clarias laeviceps | reverse complement strand
AAAGTGCAGGTTAATTTGTTTTATTTTTACTTTATATTTTGTGTTAATTATTTTTATGTATTTATTTTTTGGGGCTGGAGAACGAATAATTTGAGTTTCCATTATTTCCTATGGGAAAATTTAATTTGGTTTACGAGTGTTTTGAAATACGAGCCCGCTTCCGGAACGAATTATGCTTGTAACCCGAGGTTCCACTGTACCTCACTGTGGAGGCCAATGGTTCCCATTGTATTCGTACCCATTTTGTACGATCTTGGTAGGACCTCCAGTCCACATTCATACACACACTCACAAATATTCGCAAATTTGGAACACCAATTAGACTAATCTGCATGTCTTTGGACTGTCGGAGGAAACACACCAAGCACAGGGGGAACATGCAAACTCCATGCACACAGACCCAAGGTGGGAATCAAACCCAGACTATGAAGGTGCAAGGTGACAATGATAACCACTGAGCCACCATGCCCCTATTGTTTACAATAATGCACTATAATTAAGATATATGTGACAAAAAAATCTAATTTGAGGTGGATGTTGATCAATCAATCAATCGATCAAGTAATCAATCAGTTAATTAACAGAAGTCAGGGTGTCTTCGTGTGCCGGGGCAAATTTCTTGCAAAAATTTTATTTCTTAAGGGGAGAATTTGTGAGACAAGGCTTTTAGATGTCAAGGTACCACTGTATTATTATTATTATTATTATTATTACTACTGGTATTCAACCTTGAAGTCCTAATACATACTCTATATTGTCAAAAGTATTCGCTCTCCTGCCTTTACATGCATATGAAATTGAGTCATGTCCAATTCTTAATCCATAATAATGGCCCACGCTTTGCAGCTATAACAGCTTCAACTCTTCTGTGAAGGCGTAGTGTATAAATATTTTACCGATTACTGTGACCTTTTAGTATTTACTATTTAACTAGTAAACACATTATTACCCAAATCTCAACACAGCATGAGGCCTACTTCACATTCTCTACCAAACAAATAATACATTTTAATGCTTAGCAGATGTGCTCACATTATTGCATGATTTTTATATTTTAGTGCATTATTCTTTACAATGATTCACTATAATATAAGATATGTGACAAAAAAGGTGGATGTTGATCAATCAATCAGACAATAAATGGAAGTCATGGTGTCTTTGTGCAGCGAAACTTTCGACGTGGTGTTCGTATGCAGGTACGACTGTATTATTATTATCATTATTATTATTATTATTATTATTTAACCTTGAAGCCCTAATACATAGATAGATTAGAAGGAGTTTATGAAGAATGTAGAAGAACGGACTTGCAATGCCTCGAACGACCGCCAGATGGCCAGGTTGACTCACGTCGTGCTCTGTGACGTCACCGCCTGCCAAAGTTCATAAGACACTCAAGTAGTTCCGGATTTTAAAGCAGCGATACAAGGGCACTGACTCCGCTGCACACAGGGTGTATCAGGCAGTGAGGAGAGCATGGCGCGGTTGTTGAGGACCGGTTTACGCAGTTATTTCACCACTCAGATCCGCATGGGGTCGGACCAGGTATATCACCTTCCTGTGCCTGTTTCTTTATTCGCGTGGTTTGTTTTTCAGCCGTAACGCCATTGTGGACTCGTTTCTTTCGGAGCTCTAGGGCGCTTCGTGTGGACAGAGATGGGAGTTAACTGGTACAGCGTGAGTAGGGCACATGGGTAGGAAACAGGGCGGAGATTGGGATTGGACCTGCTCTTTTGGGATGCGCACGGCAATCCTGCATGCGTTGAGAAATGAATGTCATGCAAGTATTCCTGAAAAACAACAATATATAATAATAATAATAATAATAATAATGAACAAAACGTTTTTCCATCACTGTGTTTGTTAAATGAATGAAATAGCGGGCCTTCAAATACTAAACATCAAGGTCATCTGCAGTGTTATGTAAGTAAAACAATAACGGGTCTGTGATTTGTAAATCTCCTTTGCTCACACCTGCGCGCGCACAGGCCTGAGTCATCGTCAGGTGTGTTTGTGCGGGACGAGCTACTGTGAGTACGAAACACGTTCAAGCATCCAGAGATTTATTACTTCTTTATTAAAATCACATCTCGATGTAGTGGATTCCTCTCATTAATCTACAGAACCGTGCAAAGTCACAATGGGCTTCATATGAGATGCAGCTTCTTATGAGATCACAATGGACTTCTTATCGCAGGCTAATAATAATAATAAATAGGAAATAGCAGGAGATGGAGAGAGATGACCTCACAGCAACAAGAACTAGAGAGGCAATAGACCTTCAAATACTAAATCCAGCTCAGCCTTTTTGTTTTGTGCACAGTGAAATACTTTATTCTACACTATATTCCAGCTTCTTGTTAGGAGAGCGCAGGATCAGCCATTATGCGGCGTCCTTGGAGCAGACGGGGTTAATTAAGGGCCTTGCTTAAGAGCACAACAGCATCAACCTGGGCTCGAACCGTCAACCTTCTCATCAGTAACCTGGTGCTTTAACATGCCAAGAAAGTCAGCTCGGGGAGGAAGAGGGAGATCTATAGGTGGCAGTGATGCAACTTGCACAACTCCTACTAAACACGCAGAGTGCTACTGAGAGGAAACGTGTTGAGAAGAAATGGTGTGTGTGGAAGTATTGGATAAAGTAGGTAACTAACCTACTGGATTCCAACCACCATTAAACAATGAACACCACCACCACCACCTTGGCCGTAAAGTGGAGCTCCAGTGTTTCACGACAAGTGTGAAATATACATGCGTTGGTAGACAGCACAACAGGATCCTGGTCCCCTTTCAATACAAAAGTGGTCTACTGCATACAGCAATTATGATCTTCAGTACAGTATTATGATTTATTTTAGTGGACAGATTTTGTGTAGCAGCTAGATCTTAACATCACAAGCAGCACGATTATGTACATGCAGCACGATTATGTACATGCAGCTGCACTGTTCAAGAAAATGTTTATGCACATAATCATCTCGGGTATAAATAATTTCTTAAATGTTGAGAGGACATGAGTTTACTGCACGTTAATATGAATTATATATAGTCTTTCTGTCTCTGAGCAGTTAGGTGAGTTGGGCAAAGGTGCGGGTAAAGGTGGAGGAGGTGGAGGCTCCATCAGAGAAGCGGGCGGAGCCTTCGGCAAGAAAGAGGCAGCTGAAGAGGAGCGCTATTTCAGGTACATTTGTTTTTGTTTCAAAGCATAGATGTGAACAGCAGTTTTGGAAAAAAAAAATTTAATCTTCATTAAATCGAAATGAGCGATTTATCAACTCTATAGTCTCTCTAGGGAGTATAAACAGAAATGTATCCCTGTGTGTGGTGGTATTTATTTAGTACTCATCTAAGTACACATTTTCCCACTTTTTTTCTCATCAATAAGTGTTTAAAGAAACAACGTTTGCTCTGACTTAGTCACTATACTAACTCTAACATGAACTGGAGCTGTGGCTCGTATTCTGTAGCTCGTAAATCTATTTGATTTTTGCAATTGTAGTTATTTGTCTAACAGTATAACAGTTTCAAAGTCTAAAGTATTAATAGTATCTAATAAACACTGAACTGCTGTGAAATCTCCACCCACACTCTTCTGCTCTACACTCCAGTCCAGTAGGTGGTGGTATTTGCACCATAAATTTGCACTATAAACCAAAAAGAAGAAGCGATACTCTCACAAAACACCAGTATCTGCAGAAGCTGGAAGTAGTTTTTTTTTAATAATGATTTTAAGGAATTCGTCAAGACCGTCACAAAACCATTTAATATTTGCAGGTTTCCCGGAATAATTGTGAAAGTGTGAATCGATTCTGAATCGAAAACTGACTGAAGATGAATTAACCAAAAGATCAATTATGTGGCCTATTCATTTTAATTACACAGCTCTAACCGTAAGCCATTTTATTTCACTTTATATTTTATCTGTATTAATATATACAAGTAACGCAAACATGAAAAGAATCAGCAAGTGTAACTAAGAAGAAAACTTAGTAAATTATAATAAATAAATAAATGAATAAAATGAAGGAAAAGCCTACCTAAATGCAATAAATGTTCGAGCTAGGTTTTTTTAACTAGAAAAGAGAATTTTAAACTGAAGAAGGTGAACAAGGCCAGAAGGTGGCATCAATGCATCATAGCAGATCCCAACCACCAGGAAACTACCGCTGAAAAGTTTGGGATTACTTGGAAATTTCTTTTGTTTTCCAGAGAAAAACACTTTCATGCCATTCACAATTTTTTCCATTTCACCACCAATTAAAGTTAGCCGGAGACCTGACTCTAATGGAGTGATCAGCACAGTCTCCGGACCAGAACCCTAATTGAGCTGTTGTGGGATCAGCAAGTTTTTTGTTCTTTTGCTATGTTTTCTATTCAGACTTATTTTGTGGTTTCCTTGGAAAAAAATAACATTTCTAAGTGATCTCGAACTTTTGAATATGTAGTACCCATGTCTGATATTTTTGCTAAATTCAGTATGCTGATTATGGAGCATTTTTAAAAGATTTCTTTCCTTTATTTTAAAGCATTAATTATATCCAAGGAATACTGGTGGAACTGAACGGTTCTTCTATGACGTGCCACAATAGTAACTTTTTTGAGGAGAAATTCCAATACACTCCAAAAAAATTTCTGTGATCCACACGAGACAAAACTTGAATGTTATATTCTTGCAAACTTTGGCTTGATGAATTATTTGTGTGTGCAGGCAAAAAGAGAAGGAGCAGCTGGCCGCCCTGAGGCAGCACCACCAGGACGAGATCGAGCACCACAAGAAGGAGATCGAGCGCCTGCAGCGCGAGATCGACCGCCACAAGGGCAAAATCCGGAGACTTAAACACGATGACTGAGCTGGCGCCGGTGTGTTGGCATGTATTTCTACCCAAAGTGACCTGACGATTGCTCCGAGAAGCAGCTCTCTACACACTCTGTAATGTCTTGGTATACTCAATGAATAAAGATCATATGATGTTTTCCACTTGGTTAAAGACTTGTCCTTTTTTTTTTTGTTGAGAAAACCGTCAGCTACAGCTGTAGTGTCAAGCAAAACAACAATATAATTTGTGTATTTACAGTAACATTTCAGGAATATCAAATAACTGGCATGGATCAAGTAAACAACTACAAGGATTTAAAATGACTGGAAATAAGTTAAGAATTGCTCAAAGCATTAACACCTGTACACAGAATTTCTCAATTCAATTTTATTTGTATCGCGCTTTTAACAATTGACATTGTCGCAAAACAACTTTACACAATCAAAAAAATTAAGTTTGTATGAAATGTGTATGAATCAAAATGAATTCATACAAAGAAGAAATGTGATTTCAGAAGAAATCAAACGCTTGAAATTGCATCATAAAAATGTTTAATGGTGACACACACAGTGTGATGAGAACTTGGATTATACAGCTGTGTGGCTATATGAAAGCCACTTCAAATAATAAGAAAAAAGGCTTCAGTGGTGACCTGAGTGTTCTAAATGACCAGGTTATCACATCTATGTTTAAAAAAATAAAAAAAAACTCAAACCCTAATAGCATGGCCATATTCCGGGACTCAGACTGTAAACGAGTATGAATGGTTGGTTGGTTGGTTTGCATGATTTGGACAGCACACATCTTGGAGTGTGCAAGTTCGTATGACAGGACTGTAGGTTGTGGGTTAAAACTGTTTGTTTTGTATACGAGGGTGAGTAAAATTATCTGTGCGCTAGTCATATCAAAAACGTCTGTTGTCAGCACTGTCTTATCAGCGCTTTCCTGTTCAAGCCTCCTGTCAACAGAATTTGGATTGATACTCTAAGATAAAAGTTTTTTTAAAGAGAATCATTACTGCAGTCATCACTACAACCTGAGAGTGAACGGCAGAGTATGGAACGGAAACATCCTCAATCGCTGACTATGACAAAGTTAAAAAGTCAACCATCAGCTGGAAAATTGATGCTTACAGTTTTCTGGGATTCTCAAAGGCCAGTATTGGAACATTATCAGCCTAAACTTCAAATTAAACGCAGACGACTGTTATTCAAAAACATTGTGACCTTGCATGACGATGCAGGTCCGCACACTTCTGCCCACACAATAGTTTGCAAAAACTTTGTTTTGAGGTGTTTAGGCATCCTCCCTATAGTCCTAAACTTGCTCCATCAGACTTGTTTATTACAGGCTCCACCTGTTTTGTTTATTTTTTATTCATATATTTAAGTATTTTATACATTTTATATAAGTATATGCTCAGAAACTGAAATTGAAAAACATTTTTTAAGCCCACAATAATCAATAAATTATTATATTGAAAAAAAAACTATAAGGTCAGTTCAATTAATCCAAGTTATCAAATAAATGAATCGCGTTAAAATATATATATCCATCCATCTAGGAACTCAGTAGTCCAACTAGGGAGTGTGGAGGGACCTCTGGTCAACATTCACACACTAGGAGCAATTTTGGAATGCTAATTAGCCTAATCTGCATATTTTTATACTTTTGGAGGAAACCCACCACGCACGGGAAGAACACGCATACTCCAAGCACACAGATCCTTGGAGGTACGAGGTGACAGTGCCGAGCAATAAGCCACAATCCATCCAACTGGGAACCTCTGTAGTCCCACTGGTCCAATGGTGACCATTGTATTTATTCCCATTTAAACAACCGTGGTAGGACCTTCAGTCAACATCCACACACTACATGCAATTTGGGAACGCCGGTTAGCCTAATCTGCATTCTTCAACTTGTATTTGTTGAGACAACAGGTAGCATTGTGTTCTTGAAAACTTTGGAAACAGATTGAATAAACAAAAAAAATCAAGTTGAGCCAGTAATTTACCTTCCCTGAGATGCGATCACGTGATTTATAAGACCTGAGAATGACAAAGTAAAACCCTTGAAAATATCAAACACTTTTGAATATGAAGCAATACATAACTTTAACCCATTATTACAATTCCAGAAACAGTGTTTTACACTCTCTGGTGGTATGTAGCCTTATTAATATCTTTTATTTTTATCATAACTAGATATTCTGTGAAATGTATGATATTTGTCTTTACAAGACGCCTATTGTTTCATTAACCAGAGCTATGCGGTGGAGGATTGGAGTTAGAGGATTGACGGGTGGCGTTTTGGAGCTACTGGAGGAGCGTGAACAAGCTGATGAAGTTGCTGTGGTGTTGGAGGGGACTGTAGTCCTTGAGGGTCTCAGTGACTATACAGCAGCTTTAGGAGTGATGTTTGGTCAGGTCTGTGCTCTGTTCATTGAATTTCAATAGGACTGGATGTACATCTATGAAGTCATCCAAACGATTTCTATTGGACTTGGAGAGACACGATCCCCTCAGACTCAGATGCTGAGAAACAGATCATAGACTTTTAAGTAACTAACTACATCAATGGGGTAAAATGGGAGACAACTTAGCTTTTTAAATGGATGAAAAGTCAACCTTAGGGAAATATGAGTAATTGAGCCCGACCGTAGGCGGAGTTTTTTTTATTATTTTACAGCCTGTACTAATCACCGGTCTGATTATCTGTCATCATCTGCACCTGCTTCTCACTGGTTCATGCCATAAATTAGATGTTTTTATGCTTGAATGATTCATAGGTAACTCTGATCAGGTCAAAGCTGCTTCTACATAGTATTGTGTAAAGTATTGAATGAAAACCTATCTATATTACGGTTATTGTTTAAATATAAACTATTGTATAACTATAAATTATTGTTTATAGATTAAATTAAATCCATAACACACAACTGTAAACTGAAGAAGTTATAAAGCCGCTGTACATCTTGGTAGCACATACTGTAGACCCAGGACAGAATGAACAGTGATGCTTCAAAATAGCCACTGCTATTCTGCTGTTCTCGTAAAATGATTTAGCAGTTCAGACTAATAGACACACCTCCTCTGGCTTGCCTCCTCTGGAAGCGTAGTACACCACCCTGTATTTCTCCACTGTTCCAGGAGCATGGGTCCAGGAGACACGGAAACTCCTGGCTAAGACCTCAGAGGTTACGAGTTCACTGGGTGCATCAGGAATTGGATAGGTGACGGGGTCACCTATGTTCACACACATAGGAATCGAGATCAACAAAATGATCCTTTCATAAGTCAATTAAAGATCATATGCTGACTATATGGATGCCTATAAATAGGTGTGTTTATTAGTCAGTTGGTGCGTTGTGAGCTCTCTAAGCTCTGACCTTTGATCTCCCTGTTGAGATACTCCACGCGCTGACACAACACCCTGGTCAAACCCTCCACTATTGAGCTCATGACGTTAAAGTCAGCCACGTTATACACGTGGGTATCTTCTGGAGGAGACGCGATCATCCTCAGCTCGTTTTCATCTGCGTTCTTTACACCTACACACGCACACAAAAGAAAATGGTGTAACACTTCAAGTGCTGTATTACGACAACAAGTCTAGCATTCATGCATAGAGACGAAAGGAGAAACGGTGATACCGATGGCAAACAGCTCTATTCCTGCATCCCTGAGACTCTGGGCGGGGCCGATGACATCATCCTGAGACTTTCCATCCGTGATCAGGATTCCGATTTTCGGAACGTCTGTCCTGGAGCCAGACTCGGGCTTAAAGCTGTTCTCGAGGATGTACATTAGAGCTAGACCTGCGCGCACACACACACACACACACACACACACACACATACAGGTAATATCAGTGGGTTGCCATGTTCTCCATAAATTCTGATATTCTGGTTAATCTCATATTTCTCTTTTGATCTTATGATACTTTGAACCCAAATATCCTGGCCTTGTTGTTCCAATACTTTTGAAGGCAACCATGTATACCTGTTAGCGTGTTTCCTCCCTTATATGGCAAATTCTTCACGGCATTGATGACATCGTCTTTTGTTGCATGTGCATTGAGATGCCACTCAATTCTTGGATCTCCACTGTACTGAGCCAATCCTGTACACACACACACACACACAACAATTTATTTGCAAATGTCATGCATTATATGATTTCGATATGTTAAGACGTAAGATATGAGATTTAGCGTCTCACCGATACGTGTCTGGTCCGAACTGACGGAGAACGCTGTCACCAGACTCTCGAGGAATGTACGCACCAGACGGAAATTAAAGCGGCCGATACTCCAAGAACCATCCACCAGAATCACGATATCAGCTATTGCTGGAGTTCTACATGTGAATGAAATCTCTGCAGAAAGAGAGGGGGAGAGAGAGAGAGATGCCCAAGTGAACTAAAAGAAAAAATATATATAACCAGCGCAATGCAATGAAAAAAAAAATGTTTTTATCATTTTACATGACTTTCTGTTGCCGTCAGTACTTTACATGCTTCCTCTTCAAAGTGTTCTTTTAATTATTGACTAAAGTATTTTGTTTGCTTTTGGTGCAGTATTAGAAACCCAAAATGGTCAAACACACAACGAGCCCATACACAGTTCACAGAAAGGATTTAACCCAGAAGAAGAGCTGAGCTCATTATAACCTGTGCAGATATGCACTTATTGTTTCTCTCCTGTGGAGAGTTAATTAACGTATCATAACACAACTCCATCATTCTACATCATTTTCACTCGGAATTATAGTCATTATAACAAATTATACTCACTTCAATCCAAACACATAATTTTTTATAAGTAATATTAGAGAGAGAGAGAAAACACAGATAGAGAAAAAGTTAGGGAGACAGACATGTAAATAAAGAAAGTGAGTGACTTATAGACAGACAGACAGAGGAAATCAGACAAAAGGACAGACAAACACAGAAAAAAAGAAGAAGGCAGGCAGGAAGATGGAGAAAGAGAGAGACAGACAAAGACAGACAGATATAATACATGGTTTATTAGCTTATTAGCAAAAGAACACATTCACCTATTTAAAAAAAACTCAACAAATCAACATTTTTATTGTTAGCAAAACAAATAAAATACAAAGTTTTTGTTACTTCAAATCTGGTTAACTTTCAGCTTAAAAAACTAATTCAAACTTGTGTAGTGTATGTCGGGGTGACAGAGTAAAATAGATCATAATAAATCATGTTCGAGATAAATGACATGTTTTTTTTTTCTGATTCTGAAAATTATTACACATCCTCATTCCACTTGTATAAATTAAACGTGGATAATTAACACAACATGATCAATCTGACAGCTCCCCTGTCTCAAACAGCTGGTGACCTGTAGAAAAAGAAAACACAAAGCACTGCTCAACATAAATTCAGCACACAAACACACACACACACACACACACACACACACCACTTCTCATTAGAACATTCCCATCATAGCAGTCTCAACATTTGCAAGTGCAAACCTCACTCCTTGACTTCTATAGGGCGTGAGAGTGGCAGTGTGTAGAGAGGAGGAGTGTGGAATGTGTTGTTTCAGTGTGGCTACTGCTTTATGCTCTCAACCAAACAAGCACATGAGAGGATGTAGGAGTCACTGAAACCCTTGAATAAACTGAATGATTCGTAATGAAACACAGCACCCGTACCATTATTAACACGGTGAACACATGCCTAAAGCACTAATGTGAAAATCTGAGACAGTGTGTATCAGCCATTACTGAACTTTCTGGAAGCAAAAAACTTTGTGTGACAGTTTTTATTCTGTTCACTCTGTGGGTCTGTGGATCAGCTTCTGTAAATATAATTAAAAGGTGTATAATTTAAATGGTAAGTCAAAGAGGGGTACAGAACGGTAGAAGGGGCAGTGGTTAAGGCATTGCTGACCGGAAGGTCCCAGGTTCAAACACCACCACCAGGTGTGGTCTCTCTAAGTCCAATTCAAAGAGGTGTGGCCTGTATACCTATAAGTCTGATTCAAGGAGGTGTAGCCTGTCTAATTCAAGGAGGTGTGGCCTGTCTAAGTCAAGGAGGTGTGGCCTGTGTAATTCAAGGAGGTGTGGCCTGTAAACCTGTAAGTCTAATTCAAGGAGGTGTAGCCTGTACAGCTATGGTCAAACCTTTTGAGAATGATACAAATGTTAATTTTCATTTTCATAATTTTAAATGTCTGCTGCTTCAGTGGTTTTAGACCTTTTTGACAGATGTTACTATGGTATACTTATTGTAAGTATAATTACAAGCATTTCATAATTGCTGAAGGCTTTAACAATTACATTAAGTTTATATAAAGAATTCATATTTGCAGTGTTGACCCTTCTTTTTCAAGACCTCTGCAATTCGCCCTGGCATGCTGTCAATCGACATGTGGACCACATCCTGACTGATGGCAGCCCATACTTACATAATCAATGCTCAGAGTTTGTCATACAGTAATTTGTTGGTTTTTTGTTTGTCCACCTGCTTTTTAATAGGATTAAGGTCTGAGAAATTTCCTGGCCATAGATCTCAAATTTCTAAGTTTTGTCCCACGAGCCACTTTTGCCTTGTACATCTTGCAGGAAAAGGCATTGTTCATCATCAAACTGTTCTTGGATGGTTGGGAGAAGTTGCTCTCGGAGGATGTTTTTGCACCCATCTTTTTTTCATGGCTATGTTCTTAGGCAAAATAGTGAGCCCACTCTCTTGGCTGAGAAGTAACCAAACAAATGAATGGTCTCAGGATGCGTTACTGTTGGCATGCCTGCCACAGGACTGATGGTAGCGCTCGCTTTTTCTTCTCCCAGCAAGTTTTTTTTCTGGATGCCCAAAACAATTGAAAGGGGGATTTCATCAGAGAAAATGACTTTACCCCAGTCCTCAGCAGTCCAATCACTGTACCTTTTGCAGAATATCAGTCTGTCCCTGATGTTTTTCCTGGAGAGAAGTGGCTTCTTTGCTGCCCTTTTTGAAATGTATGAAAATGAGAGCTACCATCAGTCCTGTCCATTCTTGTGTGGGGTTGCTTCTCAGCCAAGGTGGTGTGCTCACTCTAAGCGATAAGTAAATGAGGATTGGCATATATAAATGTCAGTCTAAATGAAGCAGGTGTGGCATCTTTAGTTGCAGCCTACTGTAAGTAGGAACGCATGTTCACTTTACCTATCAGTTGGAGTGGAGGAACCATAGCCAATTACCTCACAAATCAGTTACATTTATTGCATTTGTATTGTATAAGATCAGATATAAATTAACATTTTGTTGAAAAAATATACAAAAAAATTACATCTGAGAAGTACATCTGTACTTGTCTGAGTTAACATTAGAACTGCTGTAGATTTGTGTACAGCATTTGTTTTCTGACTACATTACATATAAAATTTTGAACATTTTGTCAACTAATCTGAGACCCAGCTGAACCCAAAAATAGTCTGCAAGCCTGCATAGAACCATTTCTGTCTTTAATTTTGAATAGCACATGAAGTTATGCCATCACATGTCAAGTGTGATAAGAAATGTGACTTCTGGCTACACTGCAAGATTAAGGAATATAAATTATGTGCAAATTTTAGTGTTACTTATTCAGTCAATCGTGAATGTGTCAAAGCGGGAGACACTTGCATATTAACATAAGGGAATAATCGCCTGCACTTGATGGTCATGCTGCGACTCGCCTCACGGTTGAGTTGATGTGTTCACCACAATTTGCCTTCATTGCCCATAATGCCATTTCCTGTCTGCTATCAAGTCGGTGCAGCTTTGGAATGTAATGCACACATTCAGTCAGAGAGACAGACAGAGAGAGAGAGAATCAAGAAGTTCATTTGTTGGTCTCTGTGAGGTAAGAGGGGTCATTCCTCTTGATACATGGACACAAATTCATGGTGATGATTTACATAATTTCACATTTATTTTTAATCCTGGAGAAGACAGGAAGCAGTTTGGATGTATGATTCATGTTCTCATGTCTAACTTACCTAGTGTCTCACTTTAAACCTGCTTAACGGGGACGGGGACCTGCTCTGCCGAGATAACGTTTCACGTTAGGTTTAAAAGGCAGGAAACAAATTACATTTGCTTATCAAAATATTGCTGGTCCTGCACACTCACCTCTAAACTGTCAGCCATTTTTGTTCTTTACTTTACACACTCCAGCGCCCGTGTGCACACAGAAGTGCGACCACACACACACACACACACACCCCTTTGGGAAATCAGAGAACCTGGAGATCTTCACACATTTCTCAACACTAGACGAGTGTGTGTGTGTGTGTGTGTGTGTGTGTGTGTGTGTGTCTCATAACCTCCTGCACACTCAGGTCGCAAAGACGAAAAGGATGAAAAGTATACCATAACCACAAACACTATTCTATTTTCATAAACCAAAATAAACAATACACACACACACACACACACACACAGTCCTATAAACTTTGCCATGACTACACGGGACACAAGGTGTGTAATATCTTAGCAGCTGTTGAGATGTAAGTATAGCTGTTACAGGCCAATTACAGACACAGTATTGGTATTTAATATCCTGGAAGAAAAGAGAGAGAGAGAAGGAGAGAAGAGCAGGAAGAAAGTGAGAGAGGGAGAGAAAGAGAGGGCGATAACAACAGGGTGTGGAGAGAACACACCTGCATGCCTTACAGGAGATTGGAAGAATGGGTGAGACAAAGCGAGAGCAAGAGAGAGAGAGACAGAAAGAGCAAGAGAATGACCACATGAATAAAGGAATTCAGCATGTATGGACATGGAGACTCATGAAAACAAAGAGAGATGGATGGAGACACAGAAAGGAAGCAAAAAGGAAGAGGAGAGAGGTTTAAGGTTTAAACTATCAGAATATTCTCCAACGCCAGACTGTGCGAATGTCCCATGGTGTGCCATGTTTTGGACTCAAACTCTGAATTAGATAGTAAACAAATGCATGGTGCGAGTGAGTCATGGCTGCAGGTGCTGTCTTGCTCGAAACTCCCCACTGGTCCATTGCACATTTATTGAGACAGATTTTCACACACAAGCAGCTACACAAACATTTATTCATCTTCAGTGGAAGTAGATGGGAACATTGGTAAACTGGGACACGTTTTTTTTTTTTTTTTTGCCACATAGTCTTCCTTGTCACTTCCTAGTCACCTTTATAACTTGAAGGTGAGAACTTGAAATGACTTTTACAATGTTTAAATGCAAAGGTAAAAATACACAGGATCAATGCGAGGTGTCCCACTTCACCAATAATCACCCTATATTTACCTTGTTACATATTTCATGTATCTGTACTTTACTTAGCTGTTGCACTGTATTACTGGATACTTTTTACTTTTACATCCACTATAGCCTATAGCAAATATCTGTACTTTCTACTTCACTACATTTATGCATGGCGCTGCATTACATAACCACAGTGATGTGTACAGCATTTGACGATGCTGACAATCATGCATAATTGTGTGATTTGCCTTTCCTCTGTGAAACGCCTAATTACATAGCAGGTGTTTCAGTAACAGCATGTTCACAGTCAAGAGAGAAAGAGTAAGAGAGAGAGAGAGGTCCTCTTTTACTATGACTTAAAGGCTAATGTGAACTGATACAAGTACTTTCAGTAGTTCAGTAAAATTGCAGTGGTGGCTGATTGGAAGGTTGGGGGTTCAAGCCAGAGCACCACCAAGTGGCCACTGTAGAGCCCTTGAGCAAGGTCTGTTTCAGCAAACTCTGAGCAAAATCTGCTCCCCTATCTGCTCTTACCCCAGCTTCCTAATTTGGATATGTGAAAAAAAAAAATTCACTTTGCCATAAGTTAGATGTGACAAATACTTAAATCCTAATTTTAAACTTGTAGGAGAGCACTTTTTTTTTTACTTTTCCTCAAATAATTAAATAAATTTCTTATATTTTTGCGTGAGTAATATTTTACCTATTGACCAGGATTTGTGAACTTTGCCCACCACTGTCGGTAAGCACTTTTTCTTGATCAGGGAAACAAATTGGGAGGAAAGACATCCTAGTAGTGCACTGCTACAGTCCAATGGTCCAAATCAACCTACTGGTATGTGTATGGGAGGTTAGAAGAAACTGGAGAACCATGAGGACATGTGATGCCCGACACAGACAGTACCCTGAGCTCAGGGTTAAATTTGAAGCCCTTCAGGTCTGTGTGGTGGCTGCATTATTGCTCATTTTCTTATTATTTTACAAGAACACTGCAATCTTTGTGCCTTAATATGATTAAAGTTGTAAGAACGCTCTGCAGAGGACAATTTAACATGGTCATAATAAAAAATAAAAAAAACTAGGACACTAAGTTTAGTATTGAGGTTAATTATGCACTCAAGTGCTTTTGGAAGATTTGTGCTCTCCTTTAAATATAACGTGCCGTGATTTAGTCTGATGGATGAACTACAGTAGTCATCTACTGTGGCTTAGGTGTACTTCATACTGTACATCCCTTATTGATTAAGATGCTTTAATTAATCTTCCCTTCTTTACCCGGGATACATTACGCACATACATAAAGGGAACACTCGCCTCTTCTGAGCGAGGATATTAAGGGGGTATCGGTTAGCTAGGTAAATTCTCACCCTGGAGATGCATTCATACCTTAATTAATATAAACTACACTTAAATTTATCTTTAGGCAGTGTTGTCAAAGTCTAATCAGTCATGAGAGACAACGGCATATTTTTTAGCCTTTTTTTTTTTTTTCATAAACTGAAGTCTATTCATTTTGACGCCTCTGGCACTATGCAGTAGAGGCGTTATGTTCTCTTCTTGTCTGCACATTTATCTGAAATTCTTGGCACAATATTTAAAGAATAAGTGGTTGGATGTTGGTAGGATTTGTAAATAATTATCAGTGCAACCAACAGATTTTTAGGGGTCAAGGTCACATGAAGGTCAAATGTCTGAGATCAGCTTTTTCTTTAAAAGTGTCCTTCCTGTTTGAAGTTTAACGTTAAGGCTACTTGGAGAGCGCAAATTGGTAAGGAGAAAGAAAGAGAAGGCTTGATGGTGGCGGAGGCGTCGCCATCTGTTAAACATATTAATTTCTTTCTTTTGATTAACACCAATATCAGACTCTGAAAATAAATTAGGATGAGTCAAGGAAAAAGTAGTATTAACAGAGACTGCAGTATTAGTGTATGCACCATTAAAACATAACATTTATAAACCTGATAAATGTTGTCTTTTATTATATAAAGTGTAGACTCTTAATTAGAATAATGTTTTTTAAAAAAAATGGAAAAACGCTGCTGACAGATGGTTAAAAAGCAGTCTAAGTGTAATAATTCAGACTAGATGGAACCAATTCTACATGGTGAAAGTAATGATTTTTTTAAATGTTCTTTCACCTTAATGGAATGTGATTTACTGAAGTGACTGACTGTAAAATTAGCATCCAACGAACCTCTAATATAATTCAACCGCCAATAAAACACCGATAAACTTCCAATCTAGATCTTCTTTTTAAACATCAAAAAAACATAATTTACTGGTAAGAAACAGATTTAAAATACAGTATATGAGCATGCATTTATTCCATCCTAACTATCTTTATCTTTATTAACTGCACTTCATTAACTTTTCTTTTTACCAACATATTTGTAATCTTTAATCAGAGAAGCACACTTGCATGTCTGAATCTTTTTTTTTTTTTTTTGATTAGGCTTGACTTGGGCGTCTTGTGAGAAATTTGAGATGTTGAGAAGGTGTTGAGAAGTAGGTACGAGTAGTATGCTGTTCCAAGGGCCAGCTGAAACGGGGCCGTGGGCTGGATGTGGCCTGCAGGTCCATGAGTTTGACATGAAATGTATCTTCAGGTATGATTCAAAATAGTCTGTGTAATTGAACAAATGAGTCTTGACTTGTTTTTAGCATTGCCTGGAATATCCAGTCATAAATTCACTTCAGTGTATAGAAATCTCTTAACTTTTATTAATATCCAGTGGATCGCACACCTCCTAGGCACATTGGTGAGAAGACCTTATGGAGGGTGCATACACACTCACACGCACATGGGAAGATTCTCTACTAAATGGATTGATAGAGATCATCTTCCCTTTTATTCATTCATTCACTGTGTTACTTCACTTTTGTCTACCACTCACTCATCTCTTACTTGCTGACTCATTTACCATTTAATCACTCATTCATTAATTCACTCAGTCACTCAGTTAATCAATCATTGACTCATTCACTGTCTTACTGACTCAATCATTCACTCAATCCCCTATTCCCTTATTTATTGTCATTGGCTTGGACACTAACTCACACACCATTAAGTAACTACTCAATTATTCACCAACTTATTTTCTCCCCCAATCATTGACTCACTCAGTCACTGACCCACTTATTTATTAATACACTTATTTATTAATATATCTTTATAAAACAATTTATGAAAGATTTATTTGCTCATTCAATTTTTGAATAACTCATTCATTCATTTCTTTATTCTTAAACTCAAAGGCTTACAGTATTCTCGTCATCATTAACTGGCCCATTAATTGGGTTTTTATCACTTGCTCACTCTCTTACTAACTCTCTGATTCATTTACTCACCCAGTCATTGAGTCATTTATTCATTGATTCATTAACTCAAAGACATATTCACTCATTTATAATCTGACTCTTTCACTTACTTACTGACTCACTGACTCATTTACTCATTTATTTATTCAGTGACAGATTCACTGACTGACTCAGTTACTCATCGATCACTTGTCCACTAACTCACTGACTTATTCGCTCGCTCAATCACTCACTGACTCACTGACTTATTCGCTCGCTCAATCACTCACTGACTCACTGACTTCCTCTTCACTGATTTTGACTCAACTCAACCAACTTCATTCCTCTGCACAAATGTTCATCACACTCTCACACACACACACACACACACACACACACACACGTCTCCCACTAATGCCATGCTACCGAAGCCAAATGCCTTTAGGAGAATTCCAGCTTTCATCTAATTCTGTCTAAAATCCATGAATCAGACATATTGAGCTAAATGTGACAGTTTTGCAAAATGTCTTGTTCAACTTAGTGAAACCTAAACTACAGCATTTTTTTTTATTCAGCTTGCTTGTAAGTCTAAACACGCACGACTCCTTTGCACTAAAAATACAAAATCACTTATAAATCATATTGACCTTTCTGGTGTTACAGTTTTTTTTTTTTTTTAATAATTAGGGGTGTAACTGTACACATGTTCACTCCATACCACTCATATGTATGGGACGTACAGTCTAGCTTTAACTAGCAATTTTCCCGAATATTTCTATCCCAGGTGGAGTACACCCTAGACGGGACGCCAATCGCTCTCAGAGCAATATCACTTCAGAGATAATAAATTTGTGCAGATTTGAAAAGGCGAATGAACATAATTATTTAAATTATAAATCAGCTTTACATCGTAAGTCGAAATTTGACATTCAGGGTTATGTTGGTAAGTTGATTAATCTAAAGCTAACACTTGTAACTCAGTGTAACTCATTTAAAGGTAAGAACTTTGTTTATTTCTGACGCTGTGTGCAGCCATACTGATTTAGCGTCACACAGGGAAAAAACTCGCCTTGGGAAATCACACCCCATGTTGACTTCTGTTGTGGTGTGTCACCCAATTTATAAATGTGAATCAGAATGTGCAGATGCAAATCAGTTCATTATCAGATGATCATCTTGTTAGTTCTTCATCCAAGTATCGGGAACATTTGTATACAGAAGGTACCACAAACGCTCTGAACTAGATACAGAGTTTCAGTGAAATAAATAACAATATAAATGAACTATAAATAAAATGACATAGGCTGTTGGAACACAGTTACTTCAGGTTGTATTTAGATGTAGCATAAGTTACTATGAGTAGCTAAATATCACATACAGCCATGTGTAAAAATTATTTTCCCATCTTTAAATTCTGTATTTTTTGTGTAAAAACTTTATAAAACAATTTATTAAAGATTTATTTGCTCATTCAATTTTTGAATAACTCATTCATTCATTTCTTTATTCTTAAACCCAAAGGCTTATTCTCGTTTTTCATTAATTGGCTCATTTGCTCATTGATTTGGGTTTTATCACTTGCTCACTCTCTTATTAACTCTCTGATTCATTTACTCACCCAGTCATTGAGTCATTTATTCATTGATTCATTAACTCAAAGACATATTCACTCATTTATAATCTGACTCTTTCACTTACTTACTGACTCACTGACTCATTTACTCATTTATTTATTCAGTGACAGATTCACTGACTGACTCAGTTACTCATCGATCACTTGTCCACTAACTCACTGACTTATTCGCTCGCTCAATCACTCACTGACTCACTTTCAAAAAAAAAAAAAAAACTAAGAGCTACATCTCAGACTCTACAAGCCTCACTGTGCATGTTAAATGTTAAAGTCCATGACATCACAATTAGAAGAAGACCGAACAAGTCTATTTTGCTTGGAAGGGTTGTAAGGAGAAACATTTTATTTATTTGCAAAGCTGCATCTGAACAAACCACAAGACTTCTGGAACGTCCTATAAATGTCATACAGACAGATGAGACCAAAGTGGAGTCGTTTGGCCTTAATACCCAACGCCATGTTTGGCGAAAACCAAACAGCATTTCCACAGAAACACCTCATACCCACTGTCAAGCATGGCAGTGGAGGGGTGATGATTTGGACTTGTTTTTGCAGTCACAGGACCTGTGCATCTTCCAGTCATTGAGTCGACCATGAACTCCTCTGTATACAAGAATATTCTAGAGGCATAAGTGAGGCCATCTGTTTGACAGCTACAACTCGGTCATGCAACAGGACAATGATCCAAAACACACTAGTAAAGAATGGCGGAAAAATAAAAGAATCAAGGTTTTGGAAGGCCTAGTCAAAGTCCTAACTGAAATGCTGTGTTGGGACTAGGGCTGAAACGATCCCTCGAGTAATTCGAGTACTTCGATTACAAAAAATGATCGAGGCAAAATCTTCTGCCTCGAAGCTTCTTTTAAGTAATTTTAAAAGCTTGCGTTATGTTTTTGCGCAATTATTTGTTTGGCGTGACACAGCGCGCTTCTGGATGCAAGCCACCAGTAAACACAGACGAAGAAGAAGCGCTTACGTCACCCAAAAAAGCGGAAGGAGACACACAGTTATCTGTGTATTGTTTTGAGGGAGCCGTTCTGTTGCGGGATGCAAAATGGAAAGGAGCGATAAAAATATCAGCGAACCAAGAGAAGAAGAAATCAGCAAAAGAAAATGACAGAAATTGTCAGTAAAGGCTTTGTTATGCCTGAGCTGTAAATTTTGAAACTTTTAGTTCTGAAAGTTAAGTTAGTGTTTTTTTATAATTATTTATTTTAATGTGTGCCTTAGTTTTTTTGATACTTAGTCATTTGAAATACCTTTTTTTTAGTTTTTGCATCTGAGAAAAGGCCTTAAAATAAGAATGTATGATACTGTAATGCACTTAATTCATCTCAGTCAACTTTAAGCTGTTCCTTGTTTTGTGAATAATGACAGTGTTTATTTTTGATAAAATGCTGTATGCATTTAAAAAACAAAAGTAGATTTTTCTAGAAAGAAAACCAATTAATCTTTGTTTCTCTTATATATTTTACATTGCTGTTTAATTAAGCAAAAGTACATTTTATCCCATTACTCGATTAATCAATTACATTTTTGGTAGAATACTCGATTACTAAAATATTCGATAGCTACAGCCCTAGTTGGGACATTAACAAAACAAATACCTAAAAATCTCAATAAACTAAAGCAATGTTATAAAGAAGAATTCCTCCACAACGATGTGAGAGACTGAAAAAGTCATACAGATAATGATTACTTCAGTTATTTTAAGTTATTGGTGAATATACAAGATATCGAATCTCGGGGGTACTTAGTATTGTCCACATGATTCTTTCTTTACAGCTTCATTTTTTGTTAAATCAATAAATGCATGGTAAAAAAAGTTATATGTTGTTTGACTGAGAATGTATTTGCCTAATACTACGATCAGATGATTTTTATTATGCTTTTACCCCAAACAAAACATGACAGTACAACTACATAAATAGGCTCCCCAAACCATATCCACACAACACACACACACACACACACATATAAACATACAGAAACCACCTGACCTTGTCCAATACCTGAGTGTGTTTGTGTTACTGCTGATTTGGGTAACTGCTTGACCCAGAGATTCTGAGGTCTGACCTTACCTTCTACGATCTCGTTTCCGCGCTCAGGCACGCCGTTCTGCTTTGCGCTTTGTGTCACTGGGCTGCTGTCACTCACCTCTGACCTTGAAGCTGTGAACCAATACACACTGTTACACACGACACTTCATGAAATAGACTGCTTGCTACACTTATGCTCGATGTATAGGTCACTGTTTAGATCTACAGAACGTTTCAGACATTTCTGAGTGCTCCTGTAGTGGTAGAAGTGTCTAAGGAGCTGGATGTACTCATGTATTTTACATTTTTGTGCATGCTCTAACAAATATTAGTAAGATTAAATCCTAATTAGGCATCCTATTGAGCATTTCTAATCTCTTGCCGACATTTAAGCTAGTTTTGACTTGTTTTTGTCAATCTGGTGCATCAAGCTTAGGTAGAAATTTGTCTTGCTAACTGGAACACAAATATGAAATTCTCAAATATACTGTATATAGTACGAGTCAAAATTTCGAATCAGGTTGAAATCATATACTGTATCACACACCACTACCACCGCCACTACCATCTGTCATCCAGACAGACTAGTTTATATTGAACCCAAAAAGAGAATACATAAGTTTCTTTTCGGTTTGTGGAGACTTTTTATTTTTTACATCATACATTATAAATAGTCTGTGTTTGAGTTCCATGAGCTTGTCCTTGATCTTGACAGGTCCCTTGTGTGCTTTTATTTTCAGTGTGCTGTGTGCTTTATGCACATGTGCCTTATCTCTTGCACTCTCCATCTTCTTTTGTTGTAATAATCAAACATGCCTGAAGACATTAAGACCCTCGATCAAAATAGAAAGGATATATTAGGGGTGTTCAAGTCAAACCAGGACTTTCGACTGTGCAGAATAACAGAACACTGTTAAGTATAAAAACTACCTTTATTTTTCTATATAATCTCCTGCTACACTAATGTGCTTATCCCAGCGTTTCACTAGTGCTTGGATACCATCAAGGTTGAAAGTTTTCTCAGTACGCCGGAGCCATGGTCAGACTGTCTGGCCTCCAAGGAACTCCTTTAATGGCCCTAACATGATGAAATGGCTTGGAGCGAGGTCAGGACTGTAAGGGGATGTGGCAATAACTCCCAGCTGAGTTCCAGTAATGTACAAGTGGTGTTGGTAAATGATTGTGTGTAGAGTTCCAACAGACAGACGCGTCCAGAAGGTCCAAGCGACAAGTTATCCATCCATTGAATGGATAACTCATTGAATGTTGACAGAAGTGAGGGCAGTCGGCTCCATGCCACCTCGTCATTTACGGATGTACGGTCTTCTTTAAAACATTAGCACCAATTAAAAGTTTCACTGCAGCTAAGAGTCTTATCACCGTGTTGTGCTTGAAGTATTCTGTTAATGTCTGTAAATCAGTTTTACGCCTTCATTCACAAGAAGGTGATGGTTTTTGAAGGCCCCTTACAGAATGACATGTTTAAGCTTTAAACCTGGAAAGCATTTTGCTTTTGTGGCTGAAAACCTGCTGATATATTGAGGAAAATATTTTATAGCGTACACCAGCTTTACCAATAAACTCCTTTACAGCACAATATATTGACTTATAATAATGTTCCACAGTAAACTACACACCATAACGCTAACTACTCATACAGTAACTCATCGTAAACTCCTTATGAAGAATTCTGATCAATTCACATGACCGGAAGAATTATTCACATCATTCTGCAAAAAATAAATTGTATAAGCTGATAAATTACCTTTATATGTTCCCAGGAGTGGCTTACTATTCTGACTGCCACTGATGGTGAAGACTTTAAAGCTGTACTCTTTACTGTTATCAAAATCGTTTATCACAGCCTTGGTGCTTTCCTTCGACACCTGCACCTCTCTCTCTCTTTCTCCTGAAACCCAAGAACATGGAGGAAAAGTGTGATTCACTGCCAGTGTGCATCTGATGTGAGAAACATTGCACCAGGTGCTGAAATTCATCAGAATGTGCCCTTTTTAAAAATAAGAGTTGGTTGTGTTTTAATAATGAATAAACATTTGAGGATTAACCAGAAATAAAACAATGATCCTTATTGGATGAGCTGGTCCAAAGAAGTTTTGGAGAAAATAACAGGGGATCTCCTTCAAAAATGAAAATGGCAAACAATCAAGTCTAAAGTGTACCAGAAATACTGTAGTAAAGTAAATATTGGGATAATGATGGTTTTAGGGTTTGTTTGTTTGTTCCAGAACATTTTAAAGACTTTGATGAAATTATGTCAGAACAATATTGACTATATAAAGATGGGATAACAATGTTGCACAAACAATTTCCAAACCAAATTAATACCAAACTGGTGGCATGAGCAGCACTTGAACTTCACTGCAGCAGGAACACTACTTTTGCTGTTCCCAAACATATGTACAGTGCTGTGAAAAAGTATTTGAGTTAAACAGCAGGCTAACGATAAAATGAATTGTATTGGAGTCCTGACTTAAATCCAGTCGAATGACAGAGTGGGCCAAAGTTCCAGCACACTGATGTGAAAGACTCATTGTGGGTCATCGCAAACCGAGGGTGGCACAACCAGTTATTAGGTTTACGGTACAATAACTTTTTTTCCATAGGGCCAGGTAGGTTTGGACAGCTTTTGTCCCCTTAATAAGTGAAATCATCATTTAAAAACTACACTTTGTAATTACTTGGGTTATCTTTATATAATTTTTAAATGAGCTTGATGACCTGAATCATTTAAGTGTGATAAATGTATGTAAATATGCAAAAAATTTATCAGCGAGGGGGGGAAAATACTTTTTCACAGCACCGTACAAAAGATGCGTGCCACAAACATCATATTACAATAAAGTAATTTGGGATCTAATATGAAAAGAAAAAAAAAAAGAAACAGAGAGGTAACACTACAACACTCAGAGATGCGGGAAGCTGTTGTTTCCGTTACAATCTCTGATCAAAATGCTAAACCTTCTTAAAAACTTAAAAAAGAATGGATGTGGTCAAACTTAGTGCTACTGGATATTAATCGGTATAAATGCTCTAAATGAAGGTCAAACACTAGTTGGTTAAAGGTTGTATTTGCAATGTTGTGTTTAGGTTGTTTACTCTATGTTATCTCAATGCCATTTTGTCAAAGTCATTCTAACTTTCAAAAACAGCATTGTCTCTACATTGAACCATATTACAGCGATCATCCAACATTGAGATTCCTGCTTGATGGGTATAAACGTCAATTTATTTGACGTTTATGAGAACTCTATCAGGAGTAAAACCAAAAAAAAAAGAAAAACACCTTTAACTTAAGAGATTTTACATAGAGAGGTTATTTAAGGCGTAAAAACACTGGATCAGGTCCAAATCAATACAGATAACTGGGACACTGGCAGGTGAGTGTGGCTAATTTTACTCGTGTGTGTGTGTGTGTGTGTGTATGTGTATGAGTGTGACCCAGTTTCTTGCTGGAGGTGGTACAATAATAATGTTAGAGAAACAGAAATGAGGGAAAATATATATATTTAAATGGTCACACTCTCTTTCTTTGTGTCTTCCCCAGTGAAAGACAGCCTCACTGGTCATATCCAACTACATTTTTCATTTTTCCACTACGGTCCACACATACACTATGCCCTCTGAGAGACTCTGGAAGAGAGTCAATCCATCCAAATGTGGCCTGAAGACCACAAACTTTCAAGAAAATATTTAAATATTCACAAAAAATCCAATTCAGTCAGCTCTGTCTAAGTAAACACCATGGAAGTACAAAAGCTTCATTACTAAAAGAGGACAAATATTAAATTTCTTGCATAGGTAAAAAACTGAGAAAAAACTGTTCTCATCAGAATCAGATAAGAAGTGTGTTTTGAAATAACAAAGGGGACGGACTTCCTGCGTGGATCCTGATCACAGCTGAGTTTTGTCTGATACGACCAGTAGGCACATCATGAAACAAAGATACTGTGTAGGCACGATGAAGTGAAAGGTCACAGAGAATTCAACAAGACTCCTACACTTTACATTTTCTGCATTTAAAAAAAACCCTAAGATTTCAAGAAAAGAAAAGATTTCAAAATAATAATCATAAATTATTCATTAATTGTGTTGTTGTGTTCGTAAACATCCGAAGAGATTTCATTTCAGGTGACTGAATAAAGCAAAGGAAAGCCAAAACATAGACAGGGAGTGTGAATGAGGTCTGAGGTTAAAGACTTTCTAACCTATTAACATAAAGATTAAAAAAAGATACAGCACATGGTTTACTCTTGTTTTAATATTTTGTGCACATCTCACCATCACACCCACGTGTCACCCAGATTGATTCCACTTTCACTGTTACTATAATATATTATATAACCTCCACTGTTCTGGGGAGGCTTAATGCTAGATTTTCAAGCGTAGCTACAAGCTCCAAGTGCATTAGTGAGATCAGGCACTGGTGTTGGATGCGGAGGGCTCATGATCATGCTCCAACTGGTTTGGGTCTCTCCAGTGAAGAGCAGTTGTAATGCTACAGCATTCAAAGACATTCTATACAATTGTGTGTACATCTTGGTAGCAACAGTTTGGGGAATAAGCACATATAAATGCACTCATGCACTCATTATGAACATGAATGTCATGGTAATATTGGGCTTTCAACTTTTTCTGGGACAGAATGATCTGACAACATATAGGAAGACTGGTCTGGAAGCTTTCACAAGTATGTTAAAAATTTCAATATAAAAATCTATCAAAGACAAATATTAAGGTGAGGTACAGTATAACAGGTACTTTAGACATAGGTTATATAGGATAGTAAGTGTACTATAATATACTATATGTATACTATATTAGTTTCCCTATATCAAGGTTCAAAAAAACTATAGTATTTCCTCCCTTTTAATATTTATACTATTGTAGATTTATAGTATTTTTTTTCTTACGAGCTGAAACAAAGATGCTCAGCTTTCTTTCCTTTTCATCATCCTGGTTTATATTTGATGTGTGAGAACTTGCCAGCATGAGCTGCACTGAACATGTACTCACCTGCCTACTTTTTTCTACATCTGTGATAGTGATGTTAACAACTGAAATGTGCAATGAACATATTACATATGCATCAGCACATCAGCTTTTCAATTTACATTTAATTAGTCATGCACAAACTTTATCTATTTATGTAATGGTTTTCCTGTTTTTTTTACTGTTTTTCCTGTTTTTTTTTTTACTTGTTGCATTCAGTAGGACTCTTTTATTGACTTGAGTTTCCAGTATTTATTGCACGTCAGTGGTATTTACCTGCACCTTCTGCACTTAGTTAGTACTTAATTATTCTGTATATTTGTAACCTGTGTTTTAGTGTGGTCTTTGTTTTGCATCTGTAAGTTCAATAGTGTTCTTATTACTCTTATAGTATCACTTGCCACTGTAGCTTTAGCATCTTGAATTTGACAGCAGCTTTTGATACTGTGTACCATCACCACTGGCTGATAGAAGTTTCTCAGTCAGTATCAATGCCTTCTCGTCTCCATCTTCTTCTCTCACTTGTGGTGTACCCCAGAGGTCCATATTGGGTCCTACTATTTTTGCATTATACCTGCCTTCCTCTAGGGGCTATCTTTTAGAAACATGGCATTCTTGATCTATGATTACCTACAGTTTTATCTTCCTATCAACCCAAATGGAGTGAATCTGACAATGTCTTGAAGAAATAAAATCATGGCTGGCATTAAAATTCCTTCTAGCATACAAAGGTAAAACCAATGTGGTTCAATTCAGCGCTCTTGCTTTTTATAGCACTTTTGGCATTTAACTTGTTTCTTTGGGTCCTTCCGTAAAACCATGTGTAAGGAATTTGGGAGTAATATGTGACTTTTGAGAAACAGATAAACTCAGCCATAAAAAAGCAATTTCTTTCAATTCAGATTACTTTTGAAAAAAAGCCTTTTCTGTCCTTACTATTCAAATATTGAAAAGGCTATACATGCATTTATTAGCTCCAGGTTAGATTACAGTAATACAAACCCACAATCATCCCTGAACAGGCTACAGCTGGTTCAGACGAGAACATGTAACCCCTGTTTTGAGAACATGTAACCCCTGTTTTGACTTCCAGATCGTTATAACATTGATTTTAAAGTACTTATGTTTGTCTATAAAGCATGAAATAATTCAGCTCCCACATACTTGGGAGTTTACTTACTACAGCCCCATTCCTCATCACACTTAGATCCTCCCATTAGCTTCTTTTTTATGTACCAAGGACCAAGTACAAGAACAGAGGTGATTGAGCTTTTGCTGTAGCGGCTCCAAAGATGTGGGATAATTTGCCCTTTAATATAAGCTCAGCCTGACTACTTTTAAATCTTTGTTAAAATCTGTTTATTCCCTTTGGCTTTTAATTAATAAAAGGTTTTCTTCTTGACTGATACCTGATTGTGTGGTATTTTTGTTGTTTTTGTTTTGCGTTATTGTTTAAATTAGTACTGCTCATTGTAAAGCACTTTGTTAATGGCTCGTTATAAAAGGTTATATATAAATAAACTTGATTTGATTTAGCATTAGCCTTAGCTAAATTTAGTTTTTAACTGTTTTGTTTAAAATATTTAATCATCAACTGTCTGCAGTTGAGTCCTGTTCCAACTCCCTTAATGATGATTTATATCTGTAATATGCCTGATGAGAATAAAATAAGAAAATTTAATTATAGACAATTCAAGAACCTGGAGCACACTTTTTTTTTCTAAAATCAACACAGGGTTTGAAATTACATATACAAGGTCAATACTATGTATACACCGAGGTATTAACTGACTGATTGAAGTCCTGAAATGTCTTTTAATTTGCCAAGCCCAGGGCCTCTCAGCTTCCTGTTAGTGATGAGGATTGTCTACAGCTGGTAGCTTTTCTCCGCCAACATGAAAAGGGTTTTTAACCACACCCGCTGGATTGTACCACCTGTTAATCATGGTGGTGGTAGTACCATGATGCTTTGGATCTGTTTTGCTGCCAGGGGAACTGGTCCATTGCACAAAGTGAATTGAATTGAACAAACACACATCAAAGCTGATTGTGGAATAGATAAAGCAAACTTTTTAAGCTTTTCCAGTTGCAGCCCTGTCAAAAATTTGTGGATCGTGTTTACGAGTCAGGAAACCGGCGAAAATATTGAACCCTGCTAACTCAGCCAAGACTAGTCCAAATATCCAACAGAAGCTTGTTGATGGCTATCTACTAAACGTGACACTTGCTCAGGGACGCTCAACTACATATTAGATAAACCCACAGTTCATTAAATCCTGTGCACCAAAGTCTTGTGATTTTCTTCTATTAATGATGAATGCTGCGCAATTATACTGCCTCAGAGAAAGGCTAGTTTAAAGAAATAATTTCAAACCCAATATTGCCATGATATTCATGTTTATGATGAGTGTAGTGTATATAAACTTATAACCACAACTGTATACTGTACGTACTGTATAATGGTCAGGAATACACACTTACACACAAAGGGCCATATACTGTGTCATGTTGCATATACTCTGCTGTCAGTATCTTAATTAGATGTCTTTTATGTCCATGACCATTGCAAATGAAAAAAATGAATTTATAGGTGTAAAATCATTTAATGTACATTATTACAACTAATAGTATGCACAGTGTTAATTTTGAACACAATCACAGAGTACTTTGATTTATGGTGAATGTTACACTTACCATGAATGAAGTTTAAGTTTTAACTTATAACCTGCATTATACCTGTATAACTTAATGCAACTGTTAATTACTTTAATAATTGAACTAAGTGTCTGTTTACATCCAAACTAGGCTACAACAGAGCTTATCTTCAACTGGCACAATGGGCAGCTGGATTTCTGTTTTACTGATCGGCTTAATATTCGTTCGTTTGCTTACCTGAGCCAGTGCTGTAAAAGACTCTGAAGTCGTCAAACTCTCCTTTCGGCTCCTTCCAGGAAACACTGAGCATACCTGGGCCTAGCTCCTTAAAACGCAATCTTCTAGGAGCAGGCACTGCAAACACACACACACGCAGGAAAAACACACACACAAAACACAAACTATTTGTACAATATTCAGGTGAATGTTATTTATGTTTAAAAGCATTCCAAGAAAGTTTCAAGGAAAGAGTTTGACATGCCCGTACCTTCCAATTATTGGAGGTGCAACACCATAGTGCTACGCCAACGTGCCACCATTTATAGATAATCAATATATGTCTACTGTATGGAATTAGAATTATTCAATTCAGCAGGATAAGTTAAGGCAGCTGTAATGTCGTCATTAATCAATGTTTACTAATATTTTAATATCATTTCAAGTTTGCCTGACCATCTCTAATCTGAAAGCAACATTACTACATTTCATTACTACATCACTTCCATTATTCTTTAAGACCTAAAACAAGTCCTTGTTTTTTTGTTTTCTGGTAATAGTTTCAGAAAGTAGAAATCCAAAGATTGGAAGGTACACAGTCTAACAGGATTGAATGTTTATCATCTGCAAAGCAAACACACTCATCATGAAGCAGCTTGAAATCTCCACGATAAGGTTAGGGACTATGTTTGACTGGCAGATGGTGATTAAATTAGTCTGAGCTCTATACAGAGAGAGAGAGAGAGAGAGAGATTTTTTTTCATCCATCTGTGTTCAAGAAACAGGTATTAGAGGAACCCACAGATGTCAAAAAGAGCCGAGTAACACGCTTTCCCCTTCATAGATTTGTTAGTAATGAATTTGTTCATTCAGCTCTGGAAGTCCAGAGGTCATACAGAGGAAAGATAAATCTTGCATTCGAATAATGTCTTTAAAATGCCCTTATTAACGTCCCTGTGTATCACTTGAGTCGCCATTTTCAGCACACGAGGAGCGGAGATTTGAGTCTAAATATCACTGAACATGGGAAAAATCATGCTGCTAAAGATTTTAATTAGAAAATAATACAAATACAAACTGATTATTTTGAAATGTTGAATCAAACTTGTTTGCAAAGCTGATAAAATCTAAACATGGCGACAGTGATTATGGGGAAGTCAAAGAGGGTGTGTTAAAACAGTGTTGGAATGCAGTTGCAAACTGTTGGCTCTGTTTTGTGTCTATTTCTCTTTAGAAAAATGAAACAAATCAGACAGACAGACAGACAGACAGAGAGCATGTTCAGCATTCTTCATTTCATTTCAGCTCCACAGGCAAAACTAATCCAATCCCATGCCAACACACACACACACACACACAGGCGCGCAAGTACACATACCTCACACTCATCCAGAACTGTATCGGTACTACACTACATCTGTCTAAAACTACTGTATATGCACTCATTCCCACAAACTCATTCTCAGTGTTTGTGTAACAGTTAGCAAGCAAAGATGCTACAATACATTTTACATACCCACACTGACCAGGAGACCAGTATGAGGGTTTCGTACAGGTATGTAAAGAACAGCCTAATTACTGCTAATATTAGAGATTATACAGTAAGGATGCATCAAGTCAAGCATTGTATAATAATATACCAAAAACACAAACCTTAACGTGGGGAAGGGGGCTTTCTGCAGGGCTTTTGTGATTCTGTAAAATGAAGATCTTTCTCTCTTCTGAACTGGATGCTAAAGTACATCCTGGTTCAGTCCAGCGCTGTTTATTCATCATATCAATTTATGCATTTAATTCATAATGTTGTTTTTTACGAGCTAAAAAGTCGTTAACTCAGTCCTCTTTTTTTCCAAGTAATTTTTCTGTATTGTTCAATGTGAAAAAAAAAATACATGACATTTCATGTGAATCTCACCTGGTAAACTTACTGGCTAAAAGCCAACTAAAATAAACAGGATGTAGTATGTTGTTTTTGGCTGCTTACAGTAAGGGTATAGTTTATGTTTTTATCAAGTCAAAATTAAGGGTGCACATAAGTACATTACCATACGTTTTATTTTCTATAGTCTTCCTGCTATGCACACCGACCGTGAGGTTTGTCACTAGGACAAGATCAGCTTCGACTCATATGAAGCTTCTGCAGGTCAACTGAGTTAAAGTGCTAGTGCTGTAATTTTGAAAGATACCAACTCAGTTTAGCTCAGCGGAGCTGCAGAAGCTTTATATGAGAACGAGGACCGCATTTACTTACATTGTGCTCACGCTCTGGGTGACAAACTTTATGGTCAGTGTACAAGCCATTTATAAAGACCAAGACCTATTGTACTGTAATGTAATGCATTCATATGCACCTCAATTTTGATTTAAGACAGACTTGGAAAGAAAAAAAACTGAAACACCCCCTTAAGGGGCTGCCAGAGCAGACCATCTGGTCTGCAAATCTGGCTCTGCACAGGTGTTACACCAGATGCCCTTCCTGATGCCACTCTCCCATTGTTATCCAGGCTTGGTTTGCCCTGCGTTAAGTGGCTGACTTTAAGGCATTAGATGGGAGCATGGCATGAGAGAAGTCTTCACTATACACTGCTAGTTAAACATGTGGACACACCTTATACTGTAATTTAAAAGGTATTTCTTGATTTGTATTATTTTCCACATTGTAGAACCATCCACAATGTAAAATAGTCTTATGAAACCGGTGATATTGAGATCTACTTGAGCTCTATCCTGTGGTGTAATACATTGGTTATTTCTGCGGCTGGTAATTGTAAATGAACTTTTGCTCTGCAGCAGAGGTAAGTCTTGGTCTTTTCTTCCCAGGATGGTCCTCATGAGATCCAGTTTCATCATAATGCTTTTTATATTACACTTGAAGGCACTGTATGTTCAAAGGTTTTGCAATTTTCTCTATTTCTCTTTATGTAAGTACATAGTTTCATATTTGTTATTTCAGATTTCTGATTCTTCACTATTGTTGTAATGTAGAAGGTAAAAAAAAGAAAAAGAAACCATTGAATTAGAAGGTGAACCCAACCTTCTGGTTGTCATAAATGTAGCTATTATTTTAGCATGTAAATTAAGTTGTGATATATTTTTCTTGTATACAAAGGTTTCACAACTTCTTATTGACAAGTTGTTGCTATTTCCCTCCCTAAACTTCCAGTTAACTATTATTTCATTATTTTTGATTGTCAACATGCAGAAAAATATATTTCTACCCAATATGATCTCATATTTCACATTATAAACATACTGATATGGATTATAATATCTTTTTTTTTTTCCCCATTACCAACACAAGACACTCAAAAAAGTAACATTTTTATAAAATGGTGCCTGGGTTTGATCCAGTTTTATTAGGGAATTCACTAAAGCCTATATGAAATGATCTCTCCTGTTTCATAAATTTCTTATCAATCCTGAAGAGAAGGCAAGTTCCACTGCCATGACTCCAAGCTCCAGGTAAAAGTGTCAGCTGGAAATTTAACATAGGAGGTAAATAAAACTGTTTCGAAGATGCAGTGTCAAGACTGGATTCTCAGTGTTGACAATGTTTGGACTCTGTATTCCCAGAGGAATTCAAAGCAGTTCATTATTTTGTAGCAGTGAACTGTAAAATGCGAAACCGATTGAAGTATATATATTCTCTGCAGGAAAATATTTAAAGGTCAAGAACAAGAATTATGATATAAAATATGAGGCATGTTTTGCTGTGAAAGAGCAGATGAGAGCATTGTTAGGATGACAGATGTGACTGTCAGCTTCAAAACGCTTTGGTCAATTAAAAACCAGCATTAATTATTTTCCATCTGTAACAAACCACACATGAATGTCAAACCAATTTTGTTAAAGGCTGCCATTAAACCGGTATTAATCAAGGCAGTTCAAGTCCAAATGCCAGGGCTTCAACATCACAATGAGGAATTAATGACACAAAGCGTTCATTTTAATAGTATGACGGATTACAGACAAAACCATGTTAAATAACATAGATAATATTACACATTTCTTTGAAGCATTCTTTTGCCGCGGAAATCTCCTCTGGTGCTAGTTTCAATGTTTCTTCCCTGTGGCTTTACAGTCAAAAATGCTACCATGGCTAATAAATGGATCGCTTAAGGCATTCAGTCAGCATGACTGTGCAGGACTTCAAGAATTATAATTTCCTACCTAATTATAACAGCAGCAGTGCTATATGTAGTTCCTCTCTCTACAGGAAGATAAGGCTCGATTAGTAATGTGCCAATATGGCAGGTGAATGAAGAGAGAGAGAGAAGGTTTGGGGCTGAAAATGTTTGCCACGCTTTTTTCTTTAGTCAGGGGCAGATCGTAACCTGTCCAGGGGACATGCTCCAGGTGAGACAGTTCTCTGCATGAACACTCTCACAATAGAATAAGTTTTAAATCAGACCAAGGAAAACGGTGTTTAATTTGAAACTACATTTCAAATGTACAGCCATGAAAGTAATTTAAACTAGCCGATTCTGAATATGTCCTGATGAAATTTATTAGTGACAGATTAGTGACATATTGAAGTCCTTATGACAGATCACCTTTATCCTGTGATGAAATATTTAAATCCTGAAGGAATCTGGTCATCTCCAGATAGAACCTGCCCTCATACACTGGGTAAATGGGCTGTAAATCACATGCTATGAAATTCAGCTTTACCAGCTCTTAACTGAACACATCCTGTATATTAAGACTGTGAATCTTTTGGAAGAGTTACAGTACATGTTAGCCGATGCTCTTCACTACTATACTTACCAAATAATGGGACATATTTTAAAACAACGATGCTCATCCCTCTGTAAATTTCCTGTGAAAAAAATCTGTTCTGGCAGCTCATGGAGGGTCGAAACCTTTCGGTGGTATTTATTCCTTTATCTCTTCACCTGTCAGTGTTGTATGTACAGTATATAATGAATATACGGTACGGTTTAATGCTTGATTCTGACTGGTCACAAAGTGTTGGTTCATTTTTCTTATCTGCAGTTCTGACAATAGTGCTGGCTGCATGGTTTACATTAAAACATTATTTAATATACATCATTGTTTCTATAGTAATAATGTGTCATTTATGATGCAGTGCATAAATCTATTTAACGTGCAAGGAATGAGTCTCCGGTGTCATTTTACGTTTACATTCATGGCATTTGCCAGAATGTAACCCACATTTGTGACCCACATTTCTCTCTCATTACACATACTAGGGTTACGTGCCTTGCGCAAGAGCTCAGCAGTGGCAGCTTGGTGGTGCTGAGGTTTGAACCCGGGATCTTCGAATCAGTAGTCCAACATTTTAACCACCGAGTCTCCGCCCTTGAGTCAGCACTTTATAAGAGTCACTGGTAAAGCTTTATGAAAATGCAAAGGTTTTCTGACAGAATTAGGCGTTCAGAATAGAGGGTTCAGCAGTTTTCCCGTAACGAGGTATGGTGAAGAGCTCTGGGACATCCTGGAAGACTTACTGTCATTGATTATTTGACTGTACACCTCAAGTTGTGTTATTTGAGATATTCCTAACATAATACTCTGAATTGTTCAAAAGTTCAAACATGTGCAGTCACGAATCTGACTTCCTGCTTTGTAATATAGCAAATTTAAGTGATTTTGGTCACTAGACCCTAAAAAATTATGCACCTACAGCATATGTTATTCAAAAGTGTCAGTTACATATTCATACTGCACCTCATCTGTGCCAAAATGCCCTTAATTGTCTTACTCAAGTCCTGTATTTAAGTGTTTACAAGTATAAAAGCAAGTTAATCATTAATGATAAAAGAGTTAGGTTAAAGTAAAACAAATTCATCACATTGGTTCTCTGGAACAAGCTTAAGTGAGATGACACAGATTAAAAACAGAATTGTTAAAAACAACATCATAGAAATAGAGAGACATGGAAAGAGCTTGTTCAATCCAATGCGATTGCTATGTCATTCTGTTGTGCAGCCATAAGTTATGGCCTCTAATAAATCTCCATCTTGACACATTAGACTCTTAAAGAGCCTTAGAGAGGACATACTGTAGGGTTACTGACACTCAGTATGATAAGCTTCATAAAAAACAAAGTTTTTTCATTCATCATGTTTCCTGATTGGAATTTTTTTTTCTTTCATACAAGCACAGATGGTACATTTAGGGAAAACCTCAAAGCTCAAGCTTCACTAATTAATGGATGCACAACCAGACAATGCAACGGAATACAAGACGTTTGATTTTGCAAGCTGTTTAAAATGACATGTGTGTCTGAGTTGGGGAGGGTGGGCGAGGAGGACTGACGGAGACAGATGAAGAAAGACAGAAAAGACAAAAAAGACTGAAGAGAGAAAGAAAGGTTTACCTTGTCCATGTGCCTGGTTGGTGAACAGTGATGTTAGTGCCAGGAGAAGAACTGGACTTAGTGCCCTGATGCCCCTCGTCTGCATCCTCTCAGTAAGTGTGGGGCAAGAGCTAAAATGAAGAAGAAACGAAAAACTATAATTTAGTAATTAAATTAAAAAATGTAAAGCATAGCTACCTCTGGCATATTTCTGCAGCATTGTGATGCATTCTCAGAAATATATCATATTTAGCCATCATTTTAATAATCCTTTATACCTTTAATCAATTGATTGCTGATCCATAACTCATATAAGCATTAACTTGTACATCACAAAAGGGCACACTTTCTGTTCAGGCAGTTTATAGTATTGGACGTGTATTCTTAGCACAATCATTTTACACATTTATAATGTAAAATGCAAAAAGGTTTGACGCTCAAAATCTCAGAACTGCACAGGATTCAGATAGAACCTTAAAATTCCTAGAGATCGACTTATATATCCCGATCAGCCTTAACATTATACCTATTGAAAGGTGAACCGAACAACACTGGTCACCAACTATACATAACCAGCCAAGGTTATGTAGTCTGATAACCACTATACATAACCAGCCAGTTTGGTCTGATCCCACAGAAAAGCCAATTTAGAACAAATAAAAAAAAAAAAAGTAAAAAAGCAAATGCTAGCCATGACAGAAAGGTATCAGAACACCCATTGCATCATCCCCGCCACAAACAGGGCCCAGCAAGGAAACAGACCATGGCTACTGACCTGCCTCCAAATTCCCCAGATCCCAATCCAATCAAGCACGGACATACAAGACCGATCCATGGAGGCCCTACATCGCAACGCACAGCACCCTAAAGATCCGCTGCCAATGTTCTGGTTCCACACACCACAGCACACCGTCAGAGTCGTTGTGATGGCACAAGGGGAACCCAAAACCTAGGTGGTTTTAATGTTAAGGGGTTTAATGATGTGTCTGATTCGTCAATGTAGTTCAAACTATTTGGGCTTCATTAGTTTGTCTCACATAAATAATTTGTTGCAATTGTGTTGCTAGAACTTCTTAACTAATCTTTGACTTACATTGACTAAGTAAGGTATGTCCTGTTAATGTTAATTATGAATGATTAACCACTTATTAACTGTAAACATGTTCGACTGTCAGTTAAGCAAAATGTGTGAAATTTGCAACACTATTTCCATGCTATAAACTAGTTAGTAGCCTAATTTCTGGAAAAAAAAAAAATCTACATATGTATCTATCTATCTAACTTAAACCACTAAGACCTAGACAAGATAATAACTAAAGATTGAAGAACAAATGATGTACATAACATGAAGTACATAATGCTCTTTGCTGCTCCCACAAGCTTCATATCTGACAGCTCACTCACACACACACACACACACACACATACACACACAAGTACAGTACAAACTATCAACTTGAGTACAAAAGGATTTCAGACTCGATGTAAACCAACCACTGTGCACTTTTCACGGGAAACTACACACACAATAGTGCTCACCTGATTTGTATGCCCAGTGTAGAAGTGTTCGCTACAAATACTGTATTGGTATTGAGTTACACACTGTCTGAAAATATCGAAATAAAGAGACAAAAGATGTAGCAATGCTGGAACTGCCTAAAAATACAGTATGGTAACATCATGAAAATAGTCTACACCATATACACAGGTGTGAAATTAATATCTAAATTTATGTTTGGGTGTGAGTAAATAAAAAACAACAACAAAAACACTGGCTAATATAATTTTCCCTGCCTGTTCATGTATGGTGATGTATGCAAACAAAACAAAACAAATCGTATAACTTGCTAATAAGCCGTTAAACTCAATGCAATATTACAAGGTGTTATTTTATTTATTTAGTGTACACCGATCAGCTATAACATTATGACCACCCGTTTAATATAGAGTAGGTCCCCCTTGTGCCACCAAAACAGCAAGCTGTGCTGTTCCCCCTTGTGCCACCTGTGTGTTCTGACACCTTTCGATGGAGACCAACATTAGCCTTTTCAGCAATTAGAGCTGCAGTAGCCTTTATACTATATCAGAGTGGACCAGCATTCACTCCCCATGTGCATCAGTGAGTCTTGGCTGCCCATAACCTTTTTGCCAGTTCATCGGTTTTAATACCTTGCACCACGTTTGGTCGGTTCTCACCACTTCAGACAGGGAACAGCCGTCTAGCTGTCACAATTTGATCAAATCCTTATGTTTGCCCATTCTTTCTGTTTCCAACACATGAACTTCAGGGGCGAAACATTCACTTGCTGCCTAATATACCCACCCACTTTCAGGTACCATTGGCACAAAATATTGTATCTGTAGCTACTGTGAGACAAGGCCCACACTGGGATGGCTAGCCGACTGGCTCAGAACAACTGCAAACTGTGGGATGTTCCCTGTCTGCAGTGGTCAGGACATACCAAAAGTGATCCAGGCAAGGAAAACCTGTGAACCGACGACAGGGTCATGGATCGCCAAGGCTCACTGACGCACATGGGGAGAGAAGGCTGGCCTGTGTAGTCTGATCCAGTACACGAGCTGGTGTTGCACTACTGATTTTAAGAATAACGCTGGTTGTGACAGAAAGGTGTCAGAACACACAGGTTATTACTGTTTTGGTGGCAAAAATATACTCAATATTAAGCAGGTGGTCATAATGTTATGGGCTGAATGTTATATTGTGCACAGTTTGATAAGATATTAAGTAACAGACTAACTAATACAGTCATTAAGTTAACAAAAAGACAAACAAACGTACAAACAAACAAACAAACAAGTTTTCAAGAACAAAAGCTGACAGGAATAGGATACATTGTTTTACTATTAATAGCAAATTGTTAATCGATTTCTAAGCCGCTGTGAAAGGCATTGTTGAAAACTATAATAATAATAATAATAATAATAATAATGGACAGTTTTCTTACCCCTTTAAAAAAACGACGGTTGCTTAACGGTCGCAGTAGAATTCCACAGATTTCAGTTTTAAATCATTTAAAACTAACCGTCGTTTTCTTTTTCTGTTTGATCTCAGATCCCCCACGCGCTCCACAACTGCTTGTCCGGAGCTCGCGCCCTCCTCTTCAGTTCAGCAGCAGTGTTAAAGGTGTGGGTGGTGCTGCTGTTGGAGCGCGCGCGTCGCTCACGCTACTTGCTCACCCGTCTGTCCCTCGAGCTATTCATTCCTTCACCTCGTTTAATCTCGCGTGACGAGGAAGGGGGGGAGGGGGGAAAAGACACTCACACACAGACACACAGTCCCGTAGGCGATCGGTATTTAAGCGCGACGTGACTTATCGACGCCTCGAGCGTACTACTTCTGGATTTACAACTGAGAGAAAGCGCGCGCTGAGCGCAACCCCTCCTGGCCAGCTTCTCACTAGAGTTCTCAATTTCATTATTTCTTTAAGAATACTTTGCATGCCCCAAAGTATGTGCACCCTTCTCCAAACTGTTGCTGCAAAGTTTGCAATAGCATTACAGTTTCCCCCTTCATAATAATGTCCCTGTGCACCCATGAAGACATGGTGCATTAAGCTGTAGAAGAGCTCAACTGCCCTGCACAGAGCCCTGACTGAACTCAACCCCACCAAACACCTCTGGGATGAACTGAACCTTGAGCCTCCTCGACATCCTAAAATAACCAAGCTCACTAATTCTAAGAATTAATCAAAATCTAGTGCAACGCCTTCCCATAAGATTGGAAAATGTAATAACAGCAGAGCGCAAATTAATATAATGAATATAACCATGTACTACTACTTGTCATATACCAATGATTATATGAATAAGACATTACAATAATATGTGTCATGATATATATATATATAGAGAGAGAGAGAGAGAGTGAGAGAAGGCCAATCTGGCATTAAAAATATGTGTATTTAAGAACAGGTGGCTCCGAGTCAGGGTCTGGGTTCGATTCCCACCTTGGGGTCTGTGTGCATGGAAATTGTGTGTTCTCCCTGTGCTTGGTGTGTTTCTTCCCAAAGTCCAAAGACATGCAAATTAGGTTAATTCGCATTCCGGAATTGCCCATAGTTTGTGAACAGGCAACATTGGCCGCTACAGTCCCTAGTTGGACTACTGAGGTTCCTAGAAGAATGGATGGATGTTCTATTTAAAACATTTCTAATCACCCTCTATCAATATTAAATGATCATATTGACCAGCTTTAACAGTAACTACCCGTTTAACATGGTCCAAACTACATATGTAAAAACCTAACCCAGTAGCTTCCAAATCCAAACTTTGTCATAAAGAGTACAGTCCAGAGTTATTTGACTAATCATATGTTTATAGTAATAATAATTGTACTCAATTGTTTGTCAAATGTACCTTACAGCACAGTGAAATGTTTTGTTTTGTTTTTTTCACATATTCCTCCATCTAACATGCCATTGTTCCTATAGCAGCATCGGGTAGGATATTATACAGGGATATACTGTACAGTATGGTAGATGCTTAAAAACGTGATGTAAAACTTTGTGTGTGAAAACATACTTTTTTCAGTGGCATTGCTATAGTGAGTTTGAAGTCTTTCTGGTTTCTCCCCATTGGACAAACATCAATAGTAACTATAAATGAATAAAATTGCGTGTCTTATCTCAAGACCAAATAGCAACAACAATTTGCTGTGACATAAGAGGAAAAACAATTAACCTTTAACCCTTATTTCCATAGGGCAATGATAACAATCAGTGTTTTTTGTTTGGTTGTTTGTTTGCTTTAAAGACCCCAGGATATGCCTTTTGAGTTAACGGTTGAGATGTCGCTTCATTGTAAAAGTATCAGTACATTTGCAAATGTCATATAAAATGCTAACCTCTTGTGTAGTTGCACACCAGCACAAATGTTTTTAGACATAATATTCACTTTATTACTTGTTATATGCCATGAAGCAATTGAAAATGCATACAATTAAAGGTCACAGCATGATCTAGTGAATATACTGTATTTAGCATAGCATAACTCAACCGAATGGTAGAGATGGCTCAATTAGGGTTAGTTTCATAACAAAATGTGTTATACCAAAGCTGAGCAGAAGGTTAAAGGGTTAAGGGTATGCAGTTATAAAGAAACTATAAACATTTTGCATGGGTCCACTTTACACCAATCCTGTTGTTGATTATTTTTCTACAGCTGCACACCCTTGAGTGGTCAGTGTAAAAATGAAATCCATAGACACTTTTCCATACATGTGCTCTTAAATATTTAATGAAGACTGTGAGTTATGAAGCTTGTTATAGAGTATATTTCTGTATATTTCACCACATGGCAGTGGTGGCTCAGGTTAAGGCTGTGGATAACTGATCGGAAGGTTGGGGATTCAAGCTGCAACACCGCAAGTTGCCACTGTTGAGTTCTTGAGCAAGGCCCTTAATCATATCTGCTCCAGGGACACTATATCCTGGCTGACCATGTGCTCTGAAAATCATTTCACTGTGCTGTAAGATAGATGCAACAAATTATTATTATTATTGCCTCTGGTTTTTGCCACATTTGCCACATTTTATCCAGTCTTCAGATCTCTGACTTTTTTCAACAAGAGGTTTCTGGTCATTCTATGCATTGCCCTCCTGCTGCGAGATGTGCTGTGAATGATGAAATAAGATTAAGGATAAGCAAGAACTGTGCAAAACTGATATACAAATACAACCATGTCATATAGTGCCAGAACCCAGTCTGTTTGGGATCCCAAACAAATGATACACTTACAGATTCTAATGGCTCTAAATTGCATTATTTGTTAGCTATATTTGACTTTTAGCTCCAGTGGTAAACTACAGGCAACAAACATCTATTGGTTGGGAAATTACATTTGGAGTCGGGAGAAACTATCTATTTAATTTTACTTCCATAAAAATTGCTGCTTTACAGCTCAATGGTCCCCAGTTCAAGTTTCAATTCACTGTCTGTATGGATTTTTGCATATTCTGCTTGTGCACATCTGGGTATTCTTCTGACTCTATGGTTTTCTGCCACCTCCCAAAAACATTACAGTAGGTGAACTGGCTCAAGTAATCTCAGGTGTAAATGTGTGTGTGTGTGTGTGTGTGTGTGTGTGTGTGTGTGCGCCTGGTGCCCTGTGATGGATGATTATGTTTGCATTTTATGGGACAGGCTCTGGACCCTGACGAGGAAAAAAAACTGTTTCTAAACATAAATGAATGAATAATGAATGAATAAATGAATAACTAAATGAAGGACGGCATGGTGGTGTAGTGGTTAGCACTGTCGCCTTGCACCTCCAGGGTCCGGGTTTGATTCCCGGCCAGGCTCGATTCTGGTCTCTGTGAACATGAGTTTGCATGTTCTCTTGGTGGGTTTTCTCCCACAGTCCAAAAACCTATATTGCCCATAGTGTGTGTGTGTGTGTGTGTGCCCTGTGATGGATCGGCACCCTGTCCCTGCCCTAAGACTCCTGGGATAGGCTCCAGGCCACCCTGAATACAAGATAAAGTGCTATAGACAATGAGTGAGTGAATAAAGAAATATTTCTTTTAATAATTGTTTTTAATTGTTAAAATTTGCATGCAAAATACCAATAATTATACGAGAGATGTTCAAGTCAAACCAGGACTTTTGATTGTGCAGAATAACAGAACGCAGTTATGAAAGTAAAAACTCCCTTTATTTCTCTATATAATCCCCTGCTACACTAATGCACTTATCTCAGAGTTTTACTAGTGCTGGGACATCCTCAAGGTAGAAAGTTTTCCCAGGATGCCGGGGCCATGATCAGACTGCTGGCTTCACATCTGAAACGCTGGCCTCCCAGGAACTCCTTTAACAGCCCAAACATGTGGAAATGGCTTGCACCAAGGTCAGGACTGTACAGAGATGTGGCAATAACTCCCAGCTGAGTTCCTGTAATGTGCAAGTGGTGTTGGTGAATGATTGTGTGTACAGTTCCCACAGACAGATGCATCTCTTCTGCAAGTTATCTGTCGTTATTTTCAATTGCTGAATGTTCAACCCCAGTGGGCTCCGAGCCACCTCGTTTGTACCATTTAAATGTTTCACTATGGCTCATCACCGTACTGTGCTTGCAGTCATCTGTAAATATCAATTGGTTTAATACCTCCATTTGATTGAGTGATTCAATTCAGAAATTTGATCACAAGTCCCAGTTTGACTTGAACGTCCCTTCATTTTATGAATGTGCATAAATAATATAAATGTTTATTTTTATGCTCATAATTATTGTATACATTTGAACCATATCTGAAAGTAAAAGTTTTTTGTAGTAGCTAGAAAATAAAAAAGTTTTATTTTCTGAGAAATATGCACTGTATTCTGAAATGGATTTGTACATTCTTAGTAAGATAAACTATTGTGGTATACGTTTTATAATAATAATAAGAAGAAGAAGAGAAAAAAACCAAATTTTTTTGTATAAGCATTTCTTGTTACTAGAATAACCCTGTATCTGAAAGCCACTTACCCTGTTGTCAGAACTTCGCCTCCAGACCCTTCCACACCTGCAGCGCACCACCAGCTATTTGTATCCCATCCATCATCAGACCACATGCAGCAATGTACCTGAGGTAATCCTGGTCAAAATCTATCTATATATACACTCGCTGTCCACTTTATTAAGAACCCCTGTACACCTGCACATTAATGCAGGTCAGGTTTGTCAGCTTGATGAGATATCAAACCATTGGTGTGTAAAGAATTCTTTCTCATTTTATTTTATGTTTTATTATTTTAAATATACTGTATTAATATATTGTTTCCCCGCACACAAAAATGCCGCACTATATCTTGTAAAACACAGGAATGTACCCCAAGAGGCTTTCTAAACTCTAACTGCAGCGCAGCGGAAGCCGCGGGCTACAAAGCAAATCCTTCTCTTTCTCTTGTTTGCTCTCTCTCCGTCCGTCGTCCGTGTTGGATGTGCCTGAACAGGCCAAGAGCTGAGCAGAGGAATGTGGAGTTTGAGATCGCTGTGACTGCCAGGTCACATCCATGACAGACTAGAAATGACGCTCCATAAATTCCATCACTCACTTTTTCCCATGACAGAGGAACTCTGGGTGTTTAAATGTGTGTGAGAGAGAGCGTGACCTTGAAGTAACATTCAGAGTTAGACATCAAAGGAATGTGGAATAATGTGCTTATAAAAACTCAGCATGAGTAAAAACTCCCTCAGCCTATATGAGGAGGAAACGTTCAGAGGAACGAGAGTCAAATGGGAACTGTTCCTTTTCTGGGTGACATTGGATCATGTGGTTATCATTTGTGTTTCTTCTGCTGTAGTTTTTAAGAAACAAACTGTTATAATAATAATAATAATAATAATACAAAAATTACATACATTTTAAATACATATGATCTCAATTTATTTTATATATATATATATATATATATATATATATATACACACACAAGGTGACACAAAAAACTTGAACTTTTTTACAATCCAATAAAACTAGAAGTGATAAAAGAAATTAATTTTATTCATAGTAATTGAAACCTAAAACTTGTAGAAATACTGAAGTATATTTAACTAAATGTCACTAACCCGCAGTGCTACCACCTGCTAATGGCTACCAATACGCATTTCAAAAATTCCCGTTATTCTGTGTCACCTTGTATATATATATTTTTTTTTTATTTTATTTTATTATTATTATTTTTTAATCTATATATTTTTGCTATTTAACAAATATAATAAGATACCAATTTACTAACCTGTCTAGATGAACTTCCAACTTTTATTCTTGCACCTAGGGGCAAAAATGAGAACTGCAATACAGATAATAGCGGCCCATTGGGGGAGACATCATGCTGCCCCAAGTTCACTCACTCTATGAACATTTTCAGTGGTGGAGAAGGAGGGGGAGCTGTTTGTTTAATCCAAATAATCAGAACTCAAAATCTAATCCATTTTAACAAACAAGGCAAAGTGTAAGTGCAGGCAGTGTATCTAGGATGTACAGAAATATCCATCCACTGAAATCAACCATCCAGTATATACCTCTTGTCCTTTGTAGGGTTGCAGGCAGTGTGAAGCCTCTCCCAGAGAACTTAGGATACAGGGCAGGATGCATCATGGATGTGATGCCAAACCAGCTAAGGGCCCGAACACACAATCACACACCCAGTCATACACTATGGTTAATGTTCTTACATCATAAATGCATGATCTTTTTTCTCAACGAAAGGCTATGAAATAAGAATGTACTCTGAGGTGGGCGCACCATTAGACATTATGGCCCCTTGTAAACACTATATACTGCACCCCCAACCTTGAGAAAGTCAACTGTTGCCATGGCATTCATAATGGCCCCCATTCACTCAGGGCCCTTGGAATTGTTCTTATTTACCCCCTTTATGGCACCCCTGCACTGGATAACAGTATATTGTCAGTGTTCAGTAGCCTATTACTCTAGAAATTTAGTAGGTAATAGCCTATGGGGTATGTCAAGTGTGAGAGCTAGCCCACTAAAAATAATAACTTCAGAGGTTAAGGGTCATTGCTAGGGACAGGAATAATAACCAGAAACCAGATAACCAGAAATAACCTAAAAACTGGTTAGATTCTCCTGCACTTTACATAAGTGTCTAAGCCAGTCCATGATTCCCTGGCCTTATTATATCAAAACTAATTAATATGTCAAAGACATATGAAAACAAAATAGCTTCCTATATACAATTCACAATTAAGCAATATCACTCAAGAGGGAGTGCTGCTGCTTACTTTATACTTCCACTTCCTGGTTGAATCCCAAATAAATTTAAATGGAATGCTAATACGCTAGGATGTGTTATGCCTTGTTAGCACCCTTGAGTATGAGTATAAATAAAGTGCCCATGATCAGGGTTTAGAGAGGGATTCAGCCTTGTATTAGAAGCTACGGGCGAGGCGATTCAGAACGACTTAGAAGCCATTAAGGAAACGTGTGTTGTTTAAGATCGCATAATGTTATCAGTAAGGCAGTTGCTCTCGTCTCAGTACTGCAGGCCGTACAGACCTACTTTCACCCATGCTGCAACTGACAGTTAGTGTAATGAACGATTATTAGAACGCTTGGGCCATGGAGTTATACAGATGGTTAAACCCAGTGCCGTTACTGTCTATTATCACCACAATGCCTCTCATCCAATCGGATTATTCGGTCAGAACTAACTAACAATAGTCCATCAACAACCAGTCAAAAAGACGTTTCTCTGGCATGGTGATACATTTATGATAACACTGAAACATGTTCTTGACTCTATAATGCATTTTACGAGGAGTGAACAGACGTCCAATGATGTCAAGTTAGGGTTAGCCTTCATGCCATGTTGCTGTAGGAGTATACTGTCAGGATGTAAATTTCTCCAGGCACCCCAGGTGCGTGTGCGTGTGTGTGTGTGTGTGTGATCTTAATGCCACACTTGAAGCAAGAAGGCAAAAGAATGTATGAAAGATTATATGCATAAAAGTATGAATGGGCAACATAAATAATGATCTTTTTGAAATGCTATTTAAAAGCCAGTGTTTATCCTCTGTTTTTATCATAAGCAGGATATCTGCCAGGTTATTATTGGATAATGAACTTAAGGGAATTTACAACCTAACATTCCACAATTTAACTATTTTATGGCTTTGCCAACTACATCAAGATAAAATACTAGATAAAAAGTATTTTATCTTGATGTAATAAACACTATTGTTTATTGA
>JAQMYJ010000012.1:6480908-6493416 GCA_030014305.1 Clarias laeviceps | reverse complement strand
TATATTCAATAAACAATAGTGTTATATAGATATTGGTACATGGAAAATTGTGTAAGGAGTTGTCACAATGATCGTAGTACTTGCTGTACTTTACAGGATAAGCTTATATATGCTAATATATGCATAATCACAGCATTTAGTTCTACTGTAAAACACAGTATCTTCAGGTCTACCAGCAGATGTAAGTGCGCTTCCATGTCCTTATTTATACATTCTGAGCAAGTGTGCACAAGCACGGAACAGTATCGTGTACTGTAACTAAAGTGCATAAATGTGATTATTAGGCCAAAAGTTTGAGCACACCATCAGAGATCACCTCGGTTCGCATCAAAACCACACAGCAGACTTGTTGATGTAAAAAACAAATTCAAACTTAAAATAATATTTAATTCAATGTAGCTTGAGCATTCATAAGGATCAGGAGATCTTTCTCTCTTGCTGTACAGTATATGGTAATTCTCACCACTTGACACATTCTATTCTCTCATACAGTCTTCCAGGCCAGTACCTCTGTGCTCCTTACCATCTGACCTTTGACCTCATTAGACGTACTACTTATTCTATATATATTTTTTTTAAACTTGGAATAAATTAAAGAATACTTGGCATAGAAAAAAAAAATGCATCATATGATCTGATGTTGCGTGATGTTTTATTCATATTTTCATAAAATGAAGTGAGCTTCGGATTCAAATGTGTCCTCTACTAAGTAAAATCCAAGCTTAATCTAAGAATATCTAATATTTATAAACTAGCAACTGCATAATAAACTGCATGTAATAAACTGGGGCATACTATTGTAGGACTGTGTATTAATTCCTGTATCATCTACTGTGAACAAGTAGAAATGAAGATTATACTGCCATCTAGAGTTTTCAGTGCAACTGTACATTTTAGTCTAACAACTTTCATGCTGAGCCTTGATTAATACTATATAGAATATAGTATACAGTACTAGTATAATAATTATAATAATAATAATAATAATAATAATGATGCATTTTCAATAATAATAATGCATTGCAAAAATTTTAACAATAAATAAATAAATAAATAAATAACATCAAGTGGTAACAATATTAGATAAAAACAAATGTCAGAGTTGTCACCTAAAACATATAAAGACATAAAGATTTGAGTGCAGTCTTGCGGGATGAGCATTGTATGTAGTTGTTATGGGAAAAAGGGAAAGTTTCCACTTGAAAGTTTGATTACTTTCCAATATCAGCATCTTCTGAAGTGTTTCCTCTTAAACCAGGATTCTCAAACTTAATCCAGAAAGGGCTGGTGTGTGTGTGCAGGATGTCATTGCAACAAAGCAGAAGCCACAGCTGATTCCACCTGTTTAATTACTCATTCTTGACTTTCAGTAGACTACGCGGTGTGGCATCTGCTTGGTTGGAATGAAAACCTGCACTCACACCAACCCTTTCTGGATAAGGTTTGAGACCCCTGTGTTGGACCCCAGCAATGTACAATCTTTATAGTGACAATTAATGCTATTAAAATAAGGAAAAAAAACTTTGTGGCGTATAAGCATACAGTATAAATCTATGCATGAATTAGACAATTAGACAATTTTATCTAATGTCACTTACAAATTAACAAAACACATATAAAGATTTGACAGTTAAATGTCCTCAATTAACCATGACACGTTTGATGTTCAAAGTTCATTTCATTTATGCTTGCAGTGGAATTCGAAGGCTAATGCTGCATTCATGCTTGGACGCTCTAGTTGCTTGGGGGTGTATAGCATCTGTCCATCACTTTTAGTTTCTATGTGAATAATGTGACACACAATTTACTAAAATGTACAATTTGCTTTTGTGACAAATGTATGTCAACATTTGAATGTGTGAAAATTATTAATTGAATAATTGAAAGTTAAAAGCTACTGTACAGTATAAACACTCTCCAAATACACCAACAATGTCTGTTACTTCCTTTGACTCTGAGTTAATTTCAGGTTGGAGCTAAAGGTGTTAGTGGAATATGTCACTGGGTTGGTCCAAGGAAATGATTGAATTAATTGTATCAAGCCAAGATTGGAAAATCGCAAGTCTCGACTCAACCGTCGGCTGTCATAATGTTTTAATTTTGATACTTATGGTTTATAAAGTCATGCAAGAACACGGAAAGTGATGCTCTGTTGTTCTACATCTCACCTAATATGAAAATCTTTGTACGATTAGTTTTCATAGACCCTGTTTAAGTAACACAACAGTTTGTAAATCTCTCCAATAGCTGAAATAATATTAAATTAGGCCACGCCCCCAAAATCTAAAGGTTGAATAGTACTGATCTTCTATCAGGTATTCTTGGCTGTTTTCATGAATTACATAATTTGTTTCATTCTCCATGAATCTGAGAGTGCCTTAGCCTGTATACACAAGAAATTGCAGTAACACTTTAAAGCCGTTATAAAATAGCCAATGTATAATAAGCATATACTGCTTACATTAAATAAATTATGCTTAAGAAAAATACTGTAGCTTAAACATCTGCTGTGTAAATTCTCAGCTGCAAATTTGTGTTTCTGTACATTTTATTTATCACATTTGTGAAGTTTAGTGGAGATTACTGAAAATGAAGAACATTCCAACTAGTTACATGTATAGAAATTTATTCAAAGTGCACACATGGACAAAGACTTCTAACCTTAACTGAAAGTTAAAGAAAGAATCAACCGATTAACCAGGTACTGTATGTAACAAGTTATAAAACAAGACTGTATAATTTGAACACACTACCACATGTGCGACCATACCACAAAAGAAAACACATCTTTAAATGATTTACAGTGTGTACATGCAGTAAATCATATTTTGACTTGTAACAGAGACAGAGATAATAATCATGTGTGTTAACATAAAAATCTACCAGTTTCCAGTAAAAACAATGAAAGTCAAGATCAAATAATTAAAATAATTATGTAGCACTACATATTTTGGTTAATACATTTTTGTGCTGCATGTATTTATGGATTAAGTCACATATAAAATGATAAAATGTTAAATTAATTATTTAACAAATATAAAAAATTCAGTTTTAAATTAAAATCAAGTTCATTGTGTTTACACTGTAGAGTTTAAATGTTTGTGATAAACGTTTAAATACAAAAAGTATGCAAGGTTTACTTTACATACTTAAATTTTGTATGTCATGTTTTGTATGTTTGTATGTTTGATGTCATGCCAGACAATGTCTTTGATGCTGCCAGGAACACCATATCCAGGATATGGAACAGATTCCGAACAACTGGTTCCACTCCATCACCCGAAGCCTGGAAGGCCAAGAGCGTCAACACCAAGACAAGACAAACTAATTCAATGGTGTCATTTGAGAAATCATGCAGAAAATGCTGCAACTACTGCTACTGGCAATCCCAGATTACACACAATAAGTTGCTGGACATGCAAGGAAGATGTGTCGTGGACCAATGTCGACTCTACATCATTGTCACTGTTGTCTGAATTTTGGTTCAATTTCTGGTGCTGATGGACGCACATTGTTGTATAAAAAAATAATTCTTAGAAATTTCACAGAAATAAATTTTGTAAGAAATGTATATGCGCAATGTTTCTTTTGTCCATGAGTATAAAATTGCTAGTTGAAAACTCCTACTAATCATCATCTCAAATGATCAATATCTATAAGTGTCTGATAAGTGCTGATAACTTCTACTGAAAACCCAGATCTACAGTAGTAATAAATATCTGCTAATGTAGTGAAGGGAGAAGTATTTATTAACATTTTTCCAGTACACATACCCACTTGAAATTTATACGCATAATGTCTTTTGAGTTTGTACATTTGATGAAAAAAACAGATACGGCCAAATCAATAGGATCACCACAAATTATCATTAATAACATTAACACTTTGTTGCAAGCTGTCGATGACAATCACAGCTTCGAGAAGTCTCCGGTAAAAATTATAATCTTTTTTTTTTCCCCCAACACCGTGGTTTGATTTTTATCTCATTCCTCTTGGCAAGTAATCTTTCATTTTTAAAATTTCTTTAAAATTAAGTCAGGAGATGCAGGGTTAGTCCATGCAAGCACCTCCGCTTTCATTTTTAAGGGACTGTAGGCTTAAGTGTGCAGTTGATGTTTTATTGATATTTATCTTCTACCCAGAGTGAATTTCCTGGCTATTGGGATTAAATTCTTCTCTTGAACATCCTGGTACTGTACATTGCCCCATTCATATTTCTAGCAATCATGGAATGTCATGCCCCTTGTACCATTTGCAGAGGAGCGATCGTGCATCATGATGCTCACACCACCATGTTTCACTTTGGATATGCTGTTCTTAAGAATTAGACACACCCATTTTTTTTTATCCATACATGAGGAGCTGAATTATTGGTAAGGAGTTATTTCAAAAGAATTTGTCTAAATACCTCTGACTATGTCTATGTACAGTTATGTGCTTGTTTTTTTTTTTTTGTAGCAGAAGAGACATTTTGTGTAAGCTTTTTTGTGTATTGTACTTTATTGCTTTCTGTTCTGTCTAACTGATGCTACTGTTGCTTTCAGATCATCCTGCAATTTTTTTCCAGTGACTGCTGACTTCTCTGTTAGCTTTCTAATAATTAGTCTGAAAGCATGTTTGGAAAACTTGTGACATGTACCTGTTTTATTTTTTAATTTACTATGGCTCTGGGAATGATTTGAAAAAATGTTAGACTGAAAGGTTTAGTTAGCTCCTTTATATTCATCATGATTGCTCTTTGTTGCATGAAATCCCCTGCACCCATGACAATTTATTTTATGATAATAGTGAAACCAAGTGCAGTTTTTTTTTTGCAAGGCCTGTTTTTGCACATCCAAATTTGATTTCTTTGTATGTATCATATATATTAAAATTTTAGAGAAAAATATTACATTTTTCAGAATATTTAGTCATCGTTTTTTTTTTAACTAAATTTGTTTATACTTGTAAATTAAATGTTTTTGTTCATGTTCATAAGATCAAACACAAAAGATATTATTATGTTTTTATATTTAAAGCAGAAACATGGACAGGAAGTATGTTAAAAAAAAAAAGAATGGTATCGTTATACTTATTCCACCTCACTGCATTTATGGTTGGCTTATAAAAGATCATTAAATGTCTAAAATCTGATAACTAGTAACCATTCCAAGGTACCATTTCATCATTCCTTTAAACTCACTGAATGCTTTTCAGTTCTGGCATTACGTAGTGTTGGGGTCAAATATTTCACTCTGAGAAGTCCACATGCACATCATGTTTTTTTTAAACAGGGTTTTGCACTTATGCACTTTGTGTATTTATGTTCCTTATTGTAATTGTGTTAGTTTTGTGTAGTTCAGTTTTGTTTTATGTAGCACCATGGTTGTTTCGTTTCAGTAAGTACTGTACGTCTGTATATGGTTGGGATGACAATACAAGCCACTTTGACTTTTCTATGCGTCCTGGCTTTTCCTCCACACATAAAGCTTAGTTTAAGTCACTGAAAACTTTTGGAAAACTTACCTTTTTTTTTTTTTTTTGGCTTGTACAGTAACAGTGTGCACTCTCATGGTATTACCTTTGTTTCATGGTAAAGTGTGATGCACCCGGTAATAGCCTTTTTTTTCAGGCTTCTAATTGGCCAACATTCTTTATTCTTAGGATTGTAGTATTTCCGCCTGTTGGTTCGAGATGCTCTTGTACAAGTGGACTTCGCCTGCACCTGAGCTGTTTTGCAGTCAACGCACCCAAAAGTTTCTCTTTAGAAATACAAAAAAAATTCGATGCACCAGTCGTTACCTTGTATATTATGTGGCCCAACATATTTTAGTCTTTTTCCCCCAATTCTTTTCGAATTCTTCTTCGGGTTTTAGAGTTGCTCCCTTTCGTCGTGTCCTCAGCAGTCGAGTGGCTCCATGACCTCCATGACAACAGTGCGCGGTCCGGTGAGGATGAGATGACTGACTGTCCGATAGTCCATCTCCAAAACGTTCACCCCATTTACACACACTACAAACTGACATACCTTCACACACACACAAACACGCACAAACACACACACATCAAACGTAAGTGTAATTTACATCATTAATATTCTGAATGTTTCTGTTTCTGATTTTTTGTGCAAAAATCACTTTTCAGATGGGTCTCCACTGTGCGTGTATACAAATAATTTGACAAAAGAAAAAAAACAAAACTGCTTTTTGTCCTTTTTCATATTTTTGTATTGGTCAGGGTTTAAACAAGCCAATTTGATTTTTCTTCTGTTGTGACCTCATATAAGAACTGCCCCTCCCTCGGCTTGTTGCTCAGCTCTGCTGTCTTCTGGTGCTGTGTGGCTCGGCATTATCTTATTTTTATAGACATGTCTCATTTAAAAAAAGAGTGAAACAAATGGAGTTCGAGGTACAAAAAGTGCATTATGTGATGGGTTTTTCAGCTGGAGAATTAACACACACACACACACACACACGCGCGCATGCACGCACACACTCAAGGGCAACCTTGAAAACCATGTTTAATTGTTTGAAGAAATCATAAAGTTTGGGACGTTGTCATGAACAGCATAACAAAGACGCAACTGTTTAACAACCTCATTTATTCATTAGCATTTCATGGCTATACATTACTTTAACTATCGGCTTAATTGCTACTCTATATTGACTGTATGTTATGACTTTATATATTTTAATTGATTTTTTAAATGAATTTTTCTGTAGCAATACGTATATTTTTTCATACATTTTTATCCTAAACTATTAGGAACAATATATTTTACAAATGTTGTAACAAATATTAGCTTAAATTCAGCTACATTTTCATTTAAAATATGATACTGTATAAATTGATTAGTACTGTAGAGAGAGCACATGAATGATGAACGATAAATTATCACTGTATTTACCCTACAGTACTTAAATCAAGAAAAAAATAAAATAAAATGTGCTTGCATGAATTACAGTACATATAGACATACTGGAGGGGCAACATGGGTATTTTACATTCTAGCACTGTGGGAGACACAATGGTACAGTACTGTACAGTATATGGGTTTACCTTTACATTCTTTTATTTTGTAAGGGTAATGTACTGTATTAAGCTGAGTTTGAAATGAAATTAAAGTGTTTTGGGAGCAGATTTAGGGTTTAAACTATAAAAATAGGCATTTATAGGCATTTTTTGACCACATTTAAAAAAAAAAATGTTTTATACAATTTGAGGGTGAGAATTTCGTATTGCGACGGTATTCATTTCTTTATGTATTATGTAAAATATCGTTATTAAGAATAGAATTAAGATACACCTTATGCTTTTGTTTAATCACAAGTAATGCTGCTCAGGTACAGTATTTCACAGTTGAGCAGAAACACCAACCTCTGATAGAAAAGGTCATAAGAGCCGAGGTACAGTATACTTTACATCTCTCAGTGTTCAGCTTGACACTGCTGTTGTAAGCAAGTATTCAGGAAAATAGTTTCTGATTCGTTATGATGATTGGGAATCTCCTTGAAATTAATTTTAAATGTTTTTCAGAATGTTTTTCAACATTTGCAGTAGTCTTGCATGTTTGCCTAAGTGTGCACTTCATAATGAGGCGAGTGCTCAGAAAAAGCTTAATCTACAACCAGCTTACAACAAAAGTACGGGATCTTCCTGTTGATAATGAATGGAATTAGATAAACCACAGAGCATTGTGAATGTTATCATGAACAAGTGATCAAATAATCAAGAACAGGACGTAATATATATAAAAAAAACTTCTAAAAGGACATGAAGTTTGATAAGGTTTCTTTTTATAAGGGAGGCAACTTTAAAGGAGCTCACACACACACGCACACACGCACAATCTAACTCTCCCGTTACGGTCTGACCAGAGTCTGAATAAGACTTTTTGGGCATAATTCTAAATGTTTCTATGTATGTAGACAAATAAAACTGATGCCTGAGGACTCACATGCCACGCTCTCTTTATCTGTTTAGATTTTCCACATATCAGTTTTTCCCACCTTTATTCCGACAGCAGCAGCTGGTCCACTCGGATCGACAGCCTGAATGTGACACGGACTGCTGCCTCTCACAACAAACCCCCAGCCCACGGCGTCACCGACGATCTGCACGAAGACACAAAACCACAGACCACAGGATTGCTATTTCTGTGAAGATGTGCGCTCGTGTGGAACAGCAACCTGGGCTGTAAATCAAAAAGAGTTAGTTTGCCTCTGGTTGTATGGATACTCACAGTAAAGCTCCTCTTTAGGTAATTCCCTCCAGGTCTCTGCAGCTCTTCTGGACTCACCTGCCTCTTCAACACTGACAAAGAGACACATGCACACACACACACACACACACACAGAAATAATATTTTTACGTTCCTGCCCCAAAATACCTGCAGTTATAGTGTCTGCCATTAGCCATGCATGCGGCAAGTGATGAATTCTAGACTGAAATTCATCTGTTGGACAAAATGTTTAGGTTTAGGCTATGCTTTTTTTTTTATATTGTACTGGACACAATATTTTAACCCTCAATCAATTTAGACTGAATTTGTTCTGAAAAAACTTAGATTGAAGCATTTATTTTTAATTTTTTTTGTAAGTTGTATAACTCAGTGAAAAAGTGCATTCCGAATGACTTGTTTAACATTTTATAACACTTACCCCCAAAATCAGACTTTATGTACAGTAAATTTCAGCAATTTAGCAATTATAATGTTGTTGGTCTTTCGGCTGATCCCGACAAGGGGTCGCCACAGCGGAATACCCAGTCCGCACTACAACATGGCACAGGTTTTTTTTACACCAGATGCCCTTCCTGACGCAACCCTCCCATTTTATCCGGGCTTGGGACCGGCTTTGGACACTGGCTGGGAATCGAACCCGGGCCTTCCGCATGGCAGGCGAAACACCTACCACTGAGCCACCAGTGCCCAATTATAAACTGGTGACAATATCACGGATGCCCAACACTCACCTACACCTGTGGGTACCAAAGGCCAGGCTGTGTGAGCCGATCCCATCAAAAATCCAATGCAGCACAAATTGTTGAAAAAAGTCTATGCCGGCCTGATAAAAAGGTACCACAGGGAACCACAGCTTACTGTGTATGAGGCCAAGCAGGCAAAGTGTTCAAGGTTGTTGATTTAACCTCCAGACCCTCCAGATCTCAGTTTTATGAAGGCATAAAATAAAGCAGACAAAAAAAAGTCTGATCTCTTGGAGGCTCCACCTCACAACACTCAGCACCGAAAGAAACCAGTGGAACAAACATCCCAGTGCCAGACGGCACAACAAACCCAAAGGTCTGTTGTTCTCCAAGGGGCTAGAGCTGCCCAGGTGGGACAATGGGAATCTATACAATACTGGGCATAATTTTTTGCATTTTAATGTTTTGGCTGATCGGTGTACACCTCTTCATCCTTTACCAGGTAATGATGCATACTTGCTAAAGTTATAACACAGAGACAGGAGGAGGCAAATCAAAAGCACTAGAGTTGAAGCACATACACACACACACACCTGACTTTGGGTTATTGAGCACAGGAGAATCATTGTAATATCCCTCACTCCTGCTACCATGACGATCTCGAGAAACTTTGTGCTGTTTGGACGGCCCGACTAAGAGAGAGAGAAAGAGAGAGAGAGAAAGAGAGAGAGAGAGAAAGAGAGAGAGAGTCAGCTCCAAAAAGAGAGTCAATCAAAAAGTTCTGTAGGTCAGATAAATATAGCACACTAATTTGTATCCATGTGCTAATTAAATAGATAAGGTAAAAAGAAAATAAAGAAGGGGAACAAGGAAAGGGAACAAAAAAAAAATGAAGGGAACTAGATATACTAGATGTGCCCGCTAATCCATTTGTCATTTGTCTGAAATTTAATTGCAAACTCCTAAGTACATTAAAAAAAAAATGTCCAATGCCCTCTGTTGAATTTTGGAGTGAACTAAAATTTTTACATGTTACCATGACGTGCGCGGAATGAAGGTGTGCGATCGTGTTTATTAAGTAGATTTCAATTGCACACTTGTAAGTGCGTATTAAACAATTACAGCGCCATGTGTTGAATTTTGAGATTTACTAAGGATTTTTTTGTGATTTTTCGTGATGCGTGCACAAACAAACAGACAGACAGACAAAAATTGCAAATTCTTCTTGATGTGTACTATTACTATTATCTTACATCACCCCCAATTTTTTTTACAAATATCTTCAATGTACAGAAATGCCAAATTTATAGTTTTATTGTATGTATATAAATATACAGTATATGTTAACATTTATATATAGTATGTTATAGTATGTAGTATGTTTTATGCACGTACTGTATACACACATACCTGTATGTATTTTGACATACATACTATATACATACATAGAATGACGTTCCAGAGGCGTTTAATTTTGTGAACTTTTACCTAAATCTCTTTCTTTCTTCCTTTCTTTCTTTCTTTCCATTTTTTTTACCTTCTTTTCAGAAACACTGACCTATAAACTCTTTTATTGACTGACTTATTCACAGCTAACAAAAATCCTGTAAACACATTTAGTATTGTCTTATACAAATTCTGTGTGTTCAATTCTACAAATGTGTGTACAGTATGGATATATAAGTGTGTGTGTGTGTGTGTGTGTGTGTGTGTGTGTGTGTGTGTGTGTGTTTTTTTACTCACCTGCTGTGCGAGGTCCCATTCTGTTCTACAAACCCGGAGCTTCAGAGATGTATGCTGAGCGTGTGGGAAGGTCTGTGTCAGGTGTATGGGAGTGTGTGTGTGTGTGTGTGTGTGTGTGTGTGTAAATGTTTAAACTACAGAGTACACAGTGCGGTGGTGGTAGAGGAGCTACAGCATCTGGTTGCCAGGTTCTGACAGAATGAGATAAGAACTGAACACACTCTCGTTCTGCTTCTTTTTTTCAACCCACACACACAAGTTGTATTTTTCCACTGTGTATCCCAGGTTGTACTTGCTTCAAGAGATAAAAACAGTTTAGTAACGCACGAACAACGCTACGTGATTCAGGAGGCCCTCATGACCTTCGTCATAACCACCATCCTCTTCATCACCAGCATTACTGCAGCTGGTATCATCATAATCACTGTTGATGACAAGCAATAGACTTCATCATTGTCATCATCATCATCCAGATCTACTTTATCTTCATCATTATCATCATCTTAACCACATGACCTTTAGCCTAATAAAGGCCCTCATTTTACTTGCCAATAATGAGCACACAAAACAGTACAGGAAGTGAGTTAGTGCTGGAAAGGAAATCAATATAGCTCGCACACACACACACACACACACACACATACACACAAAGTATGAGTTTACTTTGTGACAAAGCTGGAAAAGAATGTGTGTCGTGTAAGGATGCTCCAGGGTCGTGTTGCCACGATGCAGCTAAAAAACATCAATATGTGGGAGTTAAATGATAAGAAAAGGAAAAAACAAGCCAGAGAGAGAGAGAGAGAGAGAGAGAGAGAGAGAGAGAGAGATGAACTGATTGATTTTTATGATGGAAACAAACCCCATGGCTAAACCTGATGTATTACCATTAATTTACTATTTTTACATTTTTTTGAAATTGTTTTGAAATAACAATAATTAAAGAAGTACTCCAGCATTTTCCAGCATAATCTCAGCTTCCTTTAACAACATCTTCACTGTAATGTCTGTTGTACATTTAGTGGGCGTGATATGCACTATCATTTAGAAGATTTCTTTTTTATTTAAAAAAGAAAAACACAAAAAGTACATTACAGTCATAGGAAAAAAACAAACAACACCCTGTTTTAATTTTAAAATTCTATAAGCAAACAAAAACACAGGAGACAACAACAACAGCAAAACACAACATAGTCCTTATTTTCCCCCAAAAAAAGTTCAACCAAAATTCAGAAAACATGTGGGGGGAAAAAATCTATTACACTGTACTCACTTTTACATCATTAAGAACATAATTGGTGCTACATGGTACTACTGAATGCAAGAAAAAAAAGAAAAGAGTAAATTAATTATCAAAAAGTGTAGATAACTTTATAAAACAGACGTTTTAGCAGTTTGTTGTTCTGTACCACTAAGGTGTGTGACTACATCATAGCAAGAGTAAAGGGGAGCCATGACCTCAAGGACACGTTTATAGTATTTGGCAGACACTTTTACCCATAGCGGCCTCCATTTATCTCATTACACATCAGGGCCCGTATTCACAAAGCTTCTTAAGCCTAAAAGTTGGTTCTAGTGATGAAATTCTAAGAAAATTCTTAGAATTATGAATCTATTATCATATATTCTATTTTCACAAAGAGTGCATTTCAAGACCTTTACAGATTTTGTATCAACCAATCACATTCCTGGAATTGCTGCATCATCAATCAGAAACTCTGCTCTGTCGCGATTCTTTTTAAAGGTAAAGTGCAGGTTCTTTCGTTTGTTTGTTTTACTTTACAGCAGTGATTATGTTAGTTTGCGCTCATGCAAGTGTCGTTAGTGATGTTCCTTGCTAATTTTTCCAACAAAACAGTCTTTC
>JAQMYJ010000012.1:6454961-6472733 GCA_030014305.1 Clarias laeviceps | reverse complement strand
TTTTTACAAAAAACTGCAAAAACGTCACTTTGCGCCACCTGGTGGTCATTTTGAAATGCGACTAATGTATTTTGGCACAACTTTCTGGTTGGCTGTAATTTGTGACATTAATACAAGGTTCAAATAATGTGTGTGAAAAGTTGGTGTACACAATGTCCATCTATCAGCTTTGACTCTTTTTTTGTAAATCACACTCTTTCACATTAACTGACAGCATAAAACTAAAATGTATTCAGATTTTTTTTTCTCCTTATCACATTGCGCAGCTTTAAAGATGTTAATAAAATCGAAACTTTCTGGGTTGAACACTGGATGTCGCTGTCTTGTAAAACTAAATCCAAAAACTAAACGTCTCTTAAACGCCTCCATTTTTCTTCTCTGTTATTGCTCACGTTTTACTTATGTACTGTTGTACAATTGTAAAATCTCGTTGGATGAGAGATCTACAGCCTTTGCCTCTAAAAATTACAGCTTTTGAATTTAAATTTCCAAATAAAAAACAAAAAAAGAAGACGACGACTTATCAGTGCGTTGACTGTACTTGTAATTAACATGACAAACAGCAGAGGGTGCCAAAAACAACTAAATGACTGTGGGTTTTCTCCAAGCTGTTTTATAAACGTTACTCCGTCCGTCGTCTGTACTGCGTTTCCTGTGTAGGATCACGTGGGTCTATCCCACCAAGCAAAACATTCAAAAGATGAACATTCAAAGGAGAAAAAGACACAGAAATATGGCCTTCTTTAAAACATGTGCACTGCGGCTAATAGTCTCATCACTGTACTGTGCTCTTCTGCAAATGCCAATCAGTTGTATACCTTCATATAACACAAATTTCCACACAAGTCCCGGTTTGACTTGAACACCCCTCGTATAATGGTAATTTTTCTTCTGTATGAAAATGTTCATTTAGGATTTATGAGTTTCTTAGAGTCTCTAGTGTCAACCCTTTATAACATTTTATAACAAAGGATTAAACTTTATACTTCTCTCTATCGTGTCAAGATTCTTAGTTCACAATAAAACCTCCGAGAGAGAGAGAGAGAGAGAGAGAGAGAGTTAATGTCTTTTGCAGACACAAAAATGACAAAATGTTCAAGCATGCAATCAAGTATTTTATTCCTTACAGTACATTGCTCCCTGGTTCAAGCTCTTGACTCGTTCACTTCTACAAGTTTAAATGATGCCTGTTGCAACGCTAACTGTATTGAACTATATGGTCAGAGATCTGAGAACTAACACTCACTCTCTCATCTTCTATACCACTTTATCCTGTATTCAGGGTCGCGGGGACCTGGAGCCTATCCCAAGAGACTTGGAGATGCATGGCGGGGTACACCCTGGACAGGGTGCCAATCCATCGCAAGGGACACACACACACACACACACACACACACACACACACACAACGGGCAATTTGGGAACGCCAATTAGCCTAACCTGCATGAAACCCACAATGCATGGGGAGAACATGCAAACTCCATGCACACAGAGACGGGAATCGAACCCGCACCCTGGAGGTGCTCAGCGACAGTGCTAAGCACTACACCACCATGCCACCAAGAACTAACAAAGCTACACAAATACAAATACATTCGAAACACACTGTGCACTCTGTACACAGTGTTGTTAACTTTCTTTCTGTAGCCATGATTAATACTAGCTTGATAAGTGTGTGTGTGTGTGTGTGTGTATGTGTGCGTCTAAAGCCACAGGAATTGTGTAGAAGGTTGTGTTCACACTCGTTTGTCTGTTTGTCTGCATGAGGTTCCCACTCGGCTCTAAGGAGACGGTGCTGGGTTTTTTCACATTTGAGAAATGTGCTTCCTGTGCACTTTTTTTGTGTGACAGTGTTTGCACATCACTGGTCAAAGTTCACCAGAGGTCTCAAAGCTTCTCATGGTCAAACAGAGGATGTGTTTGAGCTCAGGATTCACCAGGAACATGTACCTTACTCGAGTGGGAAACATAACCACTGTGAGAATGAATCACTTCAGCTAGAGCTTATAATTCTGTTTCTTTTAATTAGGTCAAATAATGACTGTTTTGCATGCTTTCTTGCTGATATTTTACATTCCAATGTTTTCAATGTGATTTTCAATGTATAGAATGTGTAGTTAATTCAAAACCAAATGACTAATGTTAAGGAATGAGGACTCCAAGTGTAGTTATGTTTGATATGTTTGATACATATGGCAAGAAGAATCAAATACACTTGGCTGCCTGGCCAAAAGAAAAAAAACACACACACAAAAAACCCCACCATTTTAAAATGATGAACTTCTGGGTCTGCATCAAGCAAAGAAAGATTGACTTGAATTGGGTTAAGAACCATCCAACACATTATGAAACCCTGGTCACTTAAACGCATGCATCATAAAAATGGACAGTAGAAATAAGAGCTACTGTATGTTTAATAGTAAAAATAAGAGCATTTCCACACACACACACACACACACACACACTCACACACACACACACACACACACACACAATGTGACAAGAACTCACAGGATGGGACTAAACATTGTTACAACTTGGTAGTGAGATTCATCGGACAAAAAGGCTTCAGTTAGCTAGAAAGCAAAAAGATCAGACTTTGGATCAATCGAAAAAAAAAGTTCATATGATATGTTGAGTCCAGATGCGATGAAGCGATGCGCCTATCATGCATAGTGGCCACTGTACAAGCTTCTGAAGGCAGTGTTATGATCTGGGGTTGCTTTTGTCGGGTCTAGTCTCAGCAACGTTATGTGGTAAAAATGAAGTCAGCTGATGTCCTGAATGCACTGAATGACCAGGTCATAACATCTGTGGAGTTTTTCTTCCCTGATGGCACAGCCATATTCCAGGACTCATATTGTGAAAGAGTGTAAATGCTTGATGCTTGAAAATCAACAGAAAACTCCGGAACTCAGCTGGGAGTTATTGCCACATCCCCCGTACAGTCCTGACCTCACTCTAAGCCATTCTCAAATTAAATTTGGGCCATTTAAGGACTTCCTGGTAGGTTTACTGATAACACCATAAGGGAGATAATTATCTCATGACTGTGTTCTGTTATTCTGCACAATCAAAAGTCCTGGCTCGACTTGAATGTACCTTGTGTGTGCTTATTAATAATCTACCTGTCGTGGAGATCTATCAGATCACCCAGTTTAGAACAAGTGCAATCTAGTTGGAGGGATGAGAGGGGGATGTGTATGTACACACAGTATTTACTGGAAGAGGTTCGTTCACGGGTATATGGAGGCGGGCTTAGGTCACAGTCCTAATCTCAATGTTCTTCTCCAACGATAAGTAAACAGACAGAACATACACAAATCAACACATTTCATTTAGTTTTACTCCTGCACAGATAGATCGGTTTGTTTGTTAACCTACTTTCTGAATCAGAAACTCACACATTCTTATGATAAAATTGTTACTGAAAAACTGTCAAAGAAAAGGAAAAGGGAGGTTTCCCTCTCATGGTCTCATCTGGCTCATTGGATAAGGGTTTAAATCTACATCTGGATTTCTGTGATGCCACTTTGTGATCATTTCTATAGTTATGCATTTAAAACTGAAATGGAATTCATCTGGCGGCATGGTGGCCTAGCAGTTAGCACTGTCACCTTGCACCTCCAGGTTTTGGGTTTGATTCACATCTTGGGTCTGTGTGGACGGAGTTTGGATGCTCTCCTCATGCTTGGTGGGTTTCCACTGGTTTCCTCCCACAGTCCAAAGACATGAAGATTAGGCTGATTGGTGTTCCCAAATTGCCTGTAGTGCATGAATGAACGTGTGTGTGTGTGTGTGTGTGTGTGTGTGTGTGTGTGTGAGACCAGGACCCCCGCAACCCTGAATACATGATAACGTGGTATAGATGATGAGTGATGAAATTCATGTGATTAGCATATACTGTAAGTTGCACACTGACTAGGATTAGGATAAAGTGGTTACTGAAGATAAGCTAATGTGGTAAGCTATATTTTCTGCCATTTGGAACTAGGCCAAGGTCCTTTGGGAGGCTTGTGCAATTGAGAAATGAAAACTTTTACACTGTTGCACATTCAGATATGAGTATGATATTTTGAAATTACATGTTCATTTACATGGATTTGCTTTACTTTCTAAACACCTAAGGTGGACGTCAGACCTCACACTTAAAATGATTTATTGAAGACATCCTTCAGATAGAAAGATAGATAAATTACAATGGATTTCAAAATGTCCTTGAGCCAAACTTGGATTTTTTTTTTCCTCAGGATGGGACAAGAGTGCAATCAGTATGAGGTCAAGGTAAATATGCTGAGTCAACAGATTTAAAATTGTGCTTATGCTTTCCTGAGTTCAAAACTTGTATGTTGAACATGTGTCACGTGTTAACATTAATAAACAAAATTTTTTAATAAACAAAAGAGTTTTCACTGGGCCAGGCTTAGGGCACCCTCACTGAACAATAGTTTTTATAATTTGAAAAATTGAACAACTGCTATACATTATTCATATCCATACACACCAGTGGTGCTGAAAAAGGGGTAAACTTGTGAACCAATGTGAGGATATATTTATTAATGGAACTTGTGTAAGCCGTCTGGATAAGGGACGAATTGTGTAAATGTAAATAGGTAAGTAAGGACAATTCTAGGGAGCCCTCAGTGACAGGGGTCCTTTAAAAATCCCATGCCAATTGAAAAGGGCTGACTTTCTCAAAGTTTCAGACTAAGTACATTAGATTTTCATAGAATTTCCCCTATCTATCTATCTATCTATCTATCTATCTATCTATCTATCTAAAATTATGGAAATTATTTAGAAAAGTGTGAGGAAATAAATTATAATAATTATATATATAAATTATAATGATCAGATTGTCCCTGATGATCAAGTCGAAGGCGGCGGTGGAAAAAACTCCTTAAGATGGCAATAGAAAGAAACCTTGAGAGGAAACCGGCTCAACAGGGAACCCCTCCTCATTTGGATGATAACAGATAGCAGGGATTGACCTGCAGTCATACTGTGTGTTAGGCAGCTGGAAGTTCAATATAATAGGTGATGTCTTTAAGTTATATGGAGTCCAGTTCGTTATTAGAGGCTCAGGTAGACCGTAGGAAATTACAGTCCTGAACTATCGAACAACTGCAGTCACAAGTCCTCCAAAAAACTGCTGTCTGCATCAGACGAGTTCAAGAGCATTTTCATGGTCAAGTGGAAGTGAACCCTAATCACCTAAGCATCCCAATGGGCAGTGGTGATTAGTAGTATTTATTATATGTACAGTATTCATTCTACATTGTCAATTATTAGTAGTGATTATCTGTACATTTTTATATATACTGTACACTACCGCTCAAAACTTTGGGGTCACTTTCTAACTCCATGGTCGTTCCTGATTTTTTATTTCTTTCTACATTGGAAAGCAATGCTGAAGGCGTCCAAAATATGCAATAATCTTCTGTGAACAGTTGATATTGAGATATGTGTCCTATTTATGTAAAGCCTTCATAACGGCTCTAATCTGAGGTAATAATTGGTGATTTCTGAGGCTGGAGGTAAGCAGAGGTAAGTTTTGGTCTCGCCCTCCTGGGAAGGTCTTCATGAGAGACAGTTTCATCATGGGACTTGAAGGGTTTCACAAATGCACTTGACAATACTGTTCTTGCAAGAACTGTTCCAGAAAAGATGACCTCATGTCTTAAAATAACAACTGACTGTTGTTGTTGTTGCTGTTACATAATTAACTAATTCCATATGTGGTATTTCATAGTTTTGAAATCTCCAGTATTGTTGCGGAAAGTAGAAAATAAATCACTAAACAAAAATAAAAAGTCCCAAACTTTTGAGCTGTAGTGTATATACTGATTTCCTAAATATCATGAGGAAATCAGTAATTGGTGGAATAACCCCGTGTGTTTGTGTACATATGTACATACCACTGTATATAGTATACATGCTGGATGTAGATAATGGAGCTTTGATTTATGCATCAGATCATATGAACAGGGCGCGCATCAGAGATCTATTCTGTTACGACCCGACCCGACCCGCGCCGACCCGCACACTCAGCTTGTATTTATACAGCACGCGCGATCGTTACTGCGCGCGCATTGGCTGGCGGAGATGGGCGCACGTGGGTCAGGGTAAACAGCACGCCAGCGCGCCCCCGTGCGCGTGTCCGGTCTGCAGAACCTCAGTAAAGCCTCGCGGACTGTACTGTACTGCTGCGCGCACACGGCGGAACAATGCGGCTCAGAAAGCTGGTACGGTAAGACGAGCGGATTGTAGATAGCGCTGATCAGTGTGTGTAATGCAGCGTGTGATCGCACTGAGGGGTTCATGACTGCGGTGTGTGACAGACTGCTCCGTGCGGAGGGACGTGGTGTTGAGCGAAATGACCCGGTGCTGATCTAATAGAGACAGAATTAGATAAGAGATAAGATTTGATTGTGTGTGTGTGTGTGTGTGTGTGTGTGAGTTTTTGCAAGACTATGGGGCAGGAAATCATGCGCTGTTTTGGATGAAGCCCTGATGATCAGACCTGAGATCTGACTTTTGCACCCTGAGAGTCAGCAGAGATTTCGCAAGGCGCTTCACAAACAAGGTTTCCACATAAAAAACAAAAACAACAACAACAAGAACAAAAACGTACTGACAGTAATAATCTTTATAGCTATATAACATCATTTAGGCCTAAAAATCTTTTTCTAAGGAATATATGCAACTTTTTTATTTATTAAGAATATATGCAAACAACAAAGCTTAACAATAAAGAAGAGGCGGGAAGAAAAAATATTTCCTATTACAATGTAAAAAAAATATATAAATATAAATAAATACAAACAATTATAGAATATATTCAGTCCGGATAACACAGATGACTGAGGAAACACCAAATCACACTAAGTTTATTTAATCATCATTTTCCCCCCATTTGACATATTTGTTATATAATGACATTATGAATGACTTTAAAATATTATTTGATACAGACTACAACAATCATTTTGTACTATGTGCCATAGATTGATAACAACAGATTCTAAATAATGATGTTAAAATAATCAATAAAAAGGTGAAAAACTGCCTGCATTTTGAATATACATATTCTGTATTTTTACATATTTTCTTTTCTAGCTGTTTACTTCTAGGAATTTATTCAATAATTTATTATTATTATTATTATTATTATTATTATTATTTATTTTTTCTATAAATAAATCATTGTAGATTTTAAATCCATAACCATATATTGGCTGTGATTTATAAAAATATAATCACAATAAATCTATTTAATCTTTATTTTTTGTTGAAATATTTGCTTTTTTATTAAAAAGCAATTGATGAATTAATATCAAGTATTATATTATATGAAGTACAATGAACCCTCTTTGCACTATGTGACATAGATTGACAAAATAGATTTTAAATAATGGATTATATTAAAATCAATTAAAAAAAATTAGCATAAACAAAAAAAAAATTCTTAGATTAAAACAAATATGTTCTTTTTTTCCCAGCAATAAATGTAATGCTTAAGTTAAGTTAAGTTTCCATGGTAATAGGATGCACTGAACTAGTGGAATATGTGGTTGGTTTAGATCCTGGACTGCCTGGAATATGGATAAAATGCTGGCCTCCCAGGAATTCCCCTTAATGGTCCAAACATGTGGAAATGGCATGGAGCTTTGTCAGGACTGTACGGGGGATGTGCAATTAACTCCCAGCCGAGTTCCTGTAATGTGCAGGTGGTGTTGGTGAATAATTGTGTGACAGTTCCAACAGACAGATGTGTTCTTCTGCAAGATAGTGTCAGGTTATCTGTTGATTGTTTACACTAACGACTGCAGTGACTGCAGAACGACCACAGCCAGTATCATCATTCACAGATACAGCTTTCTTTAAAACATTTGCACCATGTTTTAGTTCAGCTAAGAGTCTCATTACCATACTGTGCATTTTTTCAGTGATGTTAGCATTTATGGGACCTATAGCCTCTAGACCTGCAGAAGAATTAAAGTAAATCAATGCTAATGCAGGAGTAATATACAGTATCTGTTGCCGAACCAGCAAACTCGAAAATCATGTCGAATCCATTAAAAATGTGCAACTGTAAAAAAGTGTTATTGTAACTCATTTCAGTTATGTCAAAACACCGAATGAATCTGAATTACATAAACTCAAAAAGTATTTTTTACTCAATGCTTATTCAACTACACTTTTGAATTAGTTCTGTTTGTTTGAATGTTGAAGCCTAACTGTGTTTGACCTTTTGCCTGGTTCTTTACTATATTTGGGATCTGTGTGGTCCTTGGCTTAAATAACAAAGTTTAAAAGAAAAAAAGTATGTTGTTCCGGCAGCTGTGCACACACGCACACACACACACACAGACACACATATGCATACAATGTACATACATATACATACTGTATAGATATACATATTCTTATATAGAAAGATAGATATTTGCTATCAATAGAAAAAATATATTTTATCAACAAATCCTGTTTCAAATTAATTGTTGCAACATGAAACAAAATTTTCTGAATATCAGAAAAAAAAGTTATGCTAGTCTCATGATGCTATAATCCTCTGTGAAAAAGTAAAAAAAAAAAGTTTTTGTTAAACCTTGTCCACTCATGTACTGTATGAAATTTGATCTAAATGCATGTAAGTGTTGCTGAAACATCCCGTCAAATATAGTTCTGTATGGATTGGGTTTCTGATATTGTAAATTAAGTTTTGTAATTGTATGTCATACGTTATGAAAAAAAACAACAACAACAAAAAACAGGTTTTAAAGAAATTGAAATTGGGTCATAGTTCAGCATGGCAAAATGCTATACTTAGGGTTATGACCTACCTGTAGAGAATCTTTTTATTGCCAGTGTTCCCAATTTCCCACAATAAAGTTATATTTTTGCACATAAAAACAATCATAAAATATAGAAAAGTTATGCTAATTAAGTACAATATGAAATAAATAGACATTACACCTCACTTAACCTTAATTTATGATAATTTATGACTTGGCACCAGCTGCTTTAAAAATTAAACTGAAAGTGGCTGCCTTTTCTTCTTGCTACCGTCCTTGATAACTCTCTTGGGACCCATGGTGCTGTTACATCTTGCATCTTGCACAAAAAGCCAAAAACAAACGAAAAAAAAAAAAACCACAAAAAACATATAACCTCGCTTGGACGTGTGTGCAACTTTCAGTCCGGCTTGGCTTAGTTGCTCATATGCTGAAAATGCTTTGTATACCGAGACAAATTGAAAAATTTCAGATCTTAAGCCGGAAATTTGTGAGGCGGGGCATTCGTATGCTGATGTACCACTTTATGTCTGACTTTGCTCTGTTGGTGGTGCTACAGCACTTGAGGGGTGTACTGCAAGAATACCGTCACTATACAGATTTCATAAATACCATAGTAAATGTTGTCTGGGCTGCAATAGACTCCAGTACACTGCTGCTACTACTACTCCTTCACTAAAGCCTCATAAATATTTACTACATTATACTGTATATATAAGTATATCTCATGGCAGATTTACTAGCTGGCCAGAGTTTGCTATATTGATGATGTGGTAAACTATAACATGCATATTGAATACAGTAATACAGTATTTCCTGCACTTTATGTATTAAAGCAAACAAGTTGAAGTAGTTGAGGGGCAACCTGGCCACTGTGATTCTTGCTTTAGATAATTTAGTGTTGTCCATGCGTCATCTTACCCTGTATATTTGATGTCCAAAATGTGTGTTTGTGTATGAAAATGGCTATAATTCCTGAATGCTTAATGCCACACGTTTGTCAAACCCCTTGACTTTAAAATTGATTGTATTGGTGTACAGAGGTGAATAACAAAATCCTCATTATTGTTCCAAAGTTTATGGACCTGAATGAATGTTCTTTTTCACTCTGACTGACCCATACTGTATGTCTGGGTATCGAACATTGATACTTTTATGGCACTGACCGAATTGCGTTGATACGATTGAATATTGAAAAATGCCCATAAGCACGAACATGAAATGTAACTCTTTTATTTCACCAGAACTAGCTATGTGGCTTACCGGAATTTAACATATAGCTATATCTAAGGAAAGAAAGGACTGTGTACTAAGTACACCATAACTTTTGAAGTTTTTTAAAGCTCAGTGAGATAGTGGAAGCTTCATATGAGTCTCATCTGAGCTCTGGAGTGCATTTTTGCATGTAATGAGGGTTGCGGAATTACTTTACATTGTACTCACATTCAGGGTGACAAACAAATCACGGATTTAAATGAAGACTTGAAAACAAACAAAAAAAAGCAACCTACTGTATCCTTTTAATACCACTGATCCCAAAGACATGGCCCAAAAGTCTGGCTCCATGCGTAGACCAGCAAATTCTGTAAAATTTCAGCAGCAACTTCTTTGTGTCCATAAAAAACACTGTCTTGCATACATTCTACATGACTTTAATTTTAGGGCCATATTCAGCCATAATCAAAAGGAAAATTATATGTTTGATATTATCTGTCATTGGGAACACTGTGAGAATTTCCTAAATATTGTTAACAATATTATTTAACATTAATAATGTGTAAAAGTAAAGATGTATCTAAATGGCAGCATGATGCAATAGGTATTTAAACTGTTGCTTATACTGTACATGTGTGTCTAATTCTCTCTCCAGGTTTTTCTTTGCGTGCTCTTGCTAGTGCTTAGCTGCCATGTGTGTGTGGGCTACGTATTTCAGGCCCGTCAGCCAACCGAGGAGAGGGAGAAGATTACCTCACAACCTAAAAGTGAGATTTGCAGAGCTGGAGCTGTTTATTTTCATCATGTTTGTGAGAGAGAGACAATGAACTCCTTTACCCTTTTTTTTTTTTTTTTTGACCCGCTTTATTTATATGTGTTTGTTTCAGTATCTAAATGGGAAAGCACAGCTGGGTCTTGTAAAGGACGGTGCTTTGAGCTGGAGGAGGCAGAGCCTCCTGGATGCAGATGTGATAATCTGTGTAAGACCTTCTATAGCTGCTGCTCTGACTTTGATAAGCAGTGTCTGAAAACTGGTGAGTGCAAACTGTCAAAAGCAACAAAAAAAAAAAAAGGGAACTGCAACAATGGCAAGAAGCATTAGGTAACATGCATTATGTAATGTGTGTGTGTGTGGGTGGGTGTGTTCAGCTGGTGGTTTTGAATGTACTGCTGAGCGGTGTGGCGAGAGCCGAAATGAGGACTATGCATGCCACTGTTCGGAGGACTGTTTGGAGAAAGGAGACTGCTGCACCAACTACAAAGCTCTCTGCAAAGGTCAAATACCCCCCCCCCCCAAAAAAAAAAAAACACAAACATACACACACATGTAAAGGAGGTTAAGTTAATCATATTTTTGCACGATTTTTGCACTATTTATCAAGATTTTAAAACATTCATCATGTGCTTAAAAAAATGTGTGTGTGTGTGTGTGTGTGTGTGTGTGTGTGTGTGTGTTTTGTAGGTGAAAGTCAGTGGTTGGATGGAGACTGTGAGGAGATTAGCGCCCCCGAATGTCCTGCAGGGTGAGTGAAAAACAAACAAACAAACAAACAAACAAACCAAAAAACTGTTGTTCTAAATTTTATGAAATGTTACACAAAAAATTTGCAACAGGATTTTACACTTTTTACATTAATGTTTTACTTGTTTTGTGGAGTCACATGTTTTAATGTGAATCACATTAAGTAAAAAACTCCATAGATGTGATAACCTGGTCATTCAATACATTCAGGTCGTCAGCTGACTTCATTTTATTGCCACATACTGTAACGTTGCTGAGTCTAGACCTGAGCGACTGAAGCAACGTCAGATCATAACACTGTCTCCAGAGTCTTTCTTATAGACACAGCTGTTTCGTCCCAAATACTCCAGTGGCATTGTGTGTGTACTTACACTACTAAACACAGCTCTGATTTCCACTGTCCGTTTTTTATGATTTTCAGTGATAACCATTCATGATTCTTTTCCAGCCACATTTCTAAATTTTAAAGTTGTGGTTTAAGCACTATTACAGTACTTCCAGGTTTTAATAATGCAGTGGACAGTTCTTAACTCAGTTCCAGTAATTTCAGCCTTCTTAACTGTTTTCTTTGGTTGATGCACACCAATTATTTTACTTCTTGGGGGGTCCGACAGGTTACTTTGTGAAAAGATTTTATATCTTTACTTAAGGTTTTATTCATTCATTGGTGCAACAGTGCAATCAGCAGTTATAACCGAGTTTGAGTTTTTTTATTTATTTATTTATTTTTTATTAAACTTAAAATGTAAAGTATTTTAAATGATTTGAGTTTATATAGGTAAAACATATGTAAATTCACTTAAATCATATTCCTTGGGATTCACCAATGAGGATCTTAATAATAAATTAGGGCTTAAGAGTTAGAAATAATTTGCAAACTATTAAAAAATGTACTGTAATGATACTAATTTAATAAACCTAAGTTTTAATGGAACCACTTTGTCTTTGTTAACTAATGCAGCTTTAAATAAGTGCATGTTCTAAAGGAAGGTACAGTGAGAAGGCTGTAGGTAATAAGAGCATACCGGTGATCTAAAATGACAGTTATTTAATGACAGTGTTGTAATTATTGTATTTTCTTTATGCAGATTTGTGCGTCCTCCTCTCTTCATCATATCTCTGGATGGATTCCGCGCCTCCTACATTAAGAAAGGGAAATCTGTCATTCCCAACATCCATAAACTAAGTATGAATAATTTCATAATAATTTAGACTTAAACAAACATGCCAGAAATTAATATTTTAAATGAATATAACTGTTAAAAGTTTTTCTTTAAGGCACTCGGAGGTGGTTTCATCCTGAAACATTCACAACCAACAGACAATTGGTGTGTGATAAAACAAATTCATAAGTTTGAATTAGTCAGATAGAGTGGCAGAATAAGGTTTAGTCAAAGAAAATGTAAGTGTAAATCTTCTTTATTTAATGCAAAACAAGTAAACAATATTAAGGATTTAACTTGGGATATGAACTATGAACATTAACTGGAAGAATGAAGTTGCAAGATGAAGACACACTGGAAAAAAACTTAAATTCACAGTTACAACACTCATCAAGGACAAACTCGAAGAAAGTGGAGGTCATCAAGGTACATTATGGAGAGGAGGCAGCACATACATCAAAACAGAGTACATGGCAATGTAAACAAACACTGTAAAAGTACTTAAAAATGTGCCATAGTTCTGGTATGGATAAGCTGCGGTGGCATCCTTCAAAGGGTAAGGCCAGGTAGCGGGCAAGAATGTCCTTGCTGAAGTAAAAGTTGGACACAGGAGGCCTCCTTTTTGTCCTCTGGCTAAGAATTCACCTCAAAGTCCTTAAGCATGAGCTTGCCAAGAATGACCACCTTGGACGTGGGAGGCCATTCTGTCTGGCTTCATCTTCAACTCGGTGTAGGAGGCTTCCCTGTTTGCTTCTGTCTTGAGCTGGGCATCTGATATTGTGTAAGATAAATCTGCTTTGGGACATTCTGTGATGTAAAACAATGCATTTGTCAGACCTTTTTCCATTGCATCATGGTCCCTTTCTGATGAACAAGTAGGTGTAGTAAGGGATATACAAGGGTCAGCATCAGCACTATGTGTTTTATGGCTTATGGCTGTGGTTGGTTTATTTTATGGCTTGTGCTTTTTGATAGGAACATGTGGGACACGCTCTCCCCATATGCGGCCGATGTATCCTTCAAAAACGTTTCCTAACCTCTACACCCTCGCCACGGTAAACATTAACGCTATTTTTCCCTTAAAGATTCTCATAGAAATCTATGAAAGCTATATTGAAGTTTCTGTATATCGTTGGTGCAGGGGATGTACCCAGAGTCTCATGGCATTGTGTGTAACTCCATGTATGACCCCGTGTTTGATGCAAACTTTAATCTACGTGGGAGAGAGAAGCTGAATCCCCGCTGGTGGGGTGGGCAACCGGTGAGTTCAGCATCCGTACCTTTCATTTTACTCATTTAGTAAACTACTTATTTAATAAACTACTAAAGATTGCAGTTGGATTTAAATAGTACAACATTGATAGCATGTGTATTCAGAATTCTTTCACATGTTCTGGATGCTTCTCTCCACAGATCTGGGTAACGGCAGAGAAACAGGGGGTGAAGGCAGCCACATTCTTTTGGCCTTGGTGAGCAAATGAACACGCAGCATGTACAGTACAGAACAACCAGAATAACTATACTGTGATTTATAAATGCTAATGTATAAGATTTTCATTAAAATGGTCTTGCTCTTATGGTTGGTTTGGATTGGATGGTTAAACTGAAGTTTGCCTTTCCCAATTGATTTTACATAGAACTTTGTCTAAAAATGAAATTCTACGATGTTCGGTTCTACATATTGCAGATTCTTTAAGGAGGTTCATCAAAATGTACCAATTTAACCAACTGATGATTGCAGTTTTAAGCCCATGGCATTCAGCAAGATTAGCATGTCATATTTCAATGTGTAGTAAATATAGTAGAACAATAAATATATAGTTGTTACTGCTGGATGATATGATTGATTCCTGGATCAGGTATTTGATTTTGCCCAAATTATAATATTGGATAATACGCCTCATTTCCTAAGGCATTTGATGCCTTACTGTTTATGTTTTATTTTGCTAAATTACCTACTGGATGATGTGTTTAGTTACTTTTAATTACTTATTTTATAAGTATTTATATTTTATCTATATTTTATACTTATTTTAGCCAAACTGGTTTCTAAGTGATTCTAAGTTTAGATATTTTTCTTGTTCCTGGATGATATGTTTAACTTTGCTAGACAAGGTGCTTGATTTGCTAAGTTTTTACATTTATATTTCCATACAACTTATCTTTTTACAGTTACATGTATTCCTGGACATTTTGTGAAAACTTGCCATAAGCCATGCTGGATAAAGCACTTGTCTTGCTTTATTTGTTCTTGCATAACCTTGAGTTCTTGATTTTGCTCAACTCCTTTCAGAGTAATGTGCTTGATTCAGCTAAAAGTGCATGATTTTTAGGGTTTGACCCTGCTACATTTGTTTCTGGATAACATGCTCTCTTCTGTTTTATTAAACCCTGGACAATGTGCTAGAAATGTTCTCAGTTCTGTTGAATTAATTCCTGTATGATTGCTGAATGTGATCTAGATCAATTTGTTCCTGGATAATCATTCAGTCTGCTTCTGTATGAGTCCATTCCTGGATAATAATAATAATAATAATAATAATAATAATAATAATAATGTGTTTGTGGATGAATTTGTTCCTGGATAATCACTAAATGTGTTCCTGGATACTTTCCACTGACCTACACTCTTTCCTGAATAGTGTGCTTGATCTCGCTGATTTCCTTACAGGATGTCACTCTAAATTTCCTACATGATGTAATTTACTGTAAGCTGACGTTACACGTTTTAATCTGTGTTCAGCATTGTGTTGAGGGAGATCCTCCAGAACTTTACTGCTTTACTAATGTTCACACAAGCCTAGAGAAAGAGTATTATATCTTGCAACATAGGAATATGTCAATGTGATTCACTCACGTATTTTATTTTAATATTTTATTTGTGTGTAACACATCAGTGATACTGGCACTGTATATTTACGATGGAGTTTTTGATAATTACAATGCCATATGTAACTAAACCTTCACAGAGGGTTAATGGTTAGAACAAACAACTGATTGTGCTTCAAAGTGCGCAGTTTTGATCTTTGAGCTGTCATGCCAGAGTTTGGGCCTGATCTGATGAATAGCATCGAGTCACTCTTTTTTTTTTCCCCCATTCCATTTCTTTTCTTTTTTTTTTTTTTAAGTATCAGCGTGTTCTTTCTCTTTCATGTCAGAACACAGATAACAGGTTCTGACAGAAAGTGAAGAGAGAAGTGTGATCCGCACGCTCATGATTCAACAAGCACGTGTCATTTCTGTCTCCTCCAGGCATTTACTCAGACAAAGATCTCTGTCTGTTATGCTAACACACACACATGCACACACATATTCGGCCTATTCATCCCATTCATCCCTTGTCTGTTGAACTGATCTACCCTTTTGTCCATTTTATATAAACCAACAAAAGGCTGTGTTTAAGTGCCCGGGCTTCTTCTCATTGCATCATCTCTCTCTCTCTCTCTCTTATATACAAACTTTCTTTTTTGAACATACATGTCATTGGGTTTGTTGTAACAGTGCTACTGTTAGATGTTACAGTTTCAATGTGAATTAATTAAACTGCAATTTTATAGCACTGTAAACTATAGGCACAATTATGATAAATAAACACAATTATGTGTTGAAGGGATGCAGATTGTTTGTAAGATCATATTGTATGTTTTTTGATGGATATTAAAGCATTAGTTTACAGCATGGGCGTTAATATTATATATAAATGTATGTGACCAGAACAGAACACAAAGGCTAAACCTGAACAAAGAAGTGTTCATAAAGAAGTGCACTAAACCAGTAGTTCTGTAATGATCCATTACAGAGTGTTGAGTGCGAGATGTGTGTGATGTCCATGTCTGCTGGTAGACACAAAGAAACCTTTGTTTTCTTTTCCAGGTTAAATAAATACTTTCTTTCTTTTTTCTGCTGTGTGTGTGTGTGTGTGTGTGTGTGCATGTGTAGGGTGATACCACTGGAGAGAAGGATTCTGACCATGCTAGGTTGGCTCCACCTGCCTGATGATGAAAGGTCAGTCTTTTTCTTTTCTAAACAATTGACCAAAATTATTTTACTGTAATGTGCATTTTAATAATTAGGGTTGCCAGGTTTTAGCAAAACCACCCAAGTACACTTCAACAAGTATGTGAAAGATCTACAACTAAATGTAGTAGACACAATTGTTGTATCAGTATCTAAGCTTTTTTTTTTGTAAAAAATGTTACAGGAGAGATGATAAAATCAGTGTGTTATTCTCAGGCCGTATGTGTATGCTGTCCATTCAGAGCAGCCCGATGCATTTGGTCACAGACTGGGCCCGTTAAGCAATGAGGTAAGATCAGCACACTTATTCCACACAAGGTATAACATTAACATAACAAATATGTTGCTCTAGAATATCCTGAAATGAAAGAACTTTATTTGTGCAGGATTGAATTTATTATTTTTTTTAATGAAGAAAGAAATATTGGAAACAGATAAAGAAATAGAGATATATGATGCTTGCTTTGAGTCATAAGGGTGTCAAAAAAACAAAAACAAATGACAAAATATTTTGTCGAAATTGTTTGGGATATACTGTATAAATGTGAAATTTGTGCGTTTTTGCAAAATGTTATAACTCCACAGTTTTGGCACAATGAGTAAATCAGTCTGCAGTTGTGTTTGTCATTATTTAAGTATCCAATTTAATATCAATAATATGTTGTATGAGTTTTAAATGAAAACATATCAAATTCATGCTTTATTGGGATTTTGTAGAGAGCCAGATGGAAAGTTGTGGCAGTAAATTATTTCAACGAAAAGAAAAAAGGTTGAGTTTTGTTGCACACAAAACTTTTTAATTACAAAGATTGGTGAAAATCAATACGAGCATCATCAGCCTCCTCCTCTACCAGTTTTACACTACAACCTCCCACATAGTTTTATTAGGAACATACAGTACCATGGTGTACGTACAACATCCAAATGGCATAATGTCCTGTCCCGCAGGATGTATTACGTACGTTAGGTACAGTGGCGGCTGAAACAGGGGAAGCTCATATTAGGCCTTCATCATAAAATTCATTATGTTATTTGTACGTAAATTCTGCCCTCCGTT
>JAQMYJ010000012.1:6410586-6425296 GCA_030014305.1 Clarias laeviceps | reverse complement strand
TAGACCCTTCATTTCTTTGTAAGTGGGCAAACTTAAAAAATCTGTAGGGGATCAAATACTTATTTCCCCCACTGTATGTATTTGGAGGTTTTTGTCCATATAGTGTATAAGTACTATTAATACTTTTCTTGAGGTATAGTGATGCATATTAATATTGAATGATTGTGAGAAACACCTGCGTTGTGTGTTTGTGTGTTTGTTTGTAGTTGAGAGCTGGGAGTGTACATCGTTGCGTTGTGGGGAAAAGCGTGTCCCTGGTAGTAAATGTCACTGTTCTTCTGACTGTATGAGTGCTGGAGACTGCTGTACGAACTACGATGTTGTTTGCAATGGTGAATGCACCACACACACACACACACACACGCACACATGCAGCCAATCACTAATCAGGCACACTTAAACGAATGCCTGGGATAAAACAACTAATTTTCATGTCCTGGTAATTATTATTATTATTATTATTATTATTATTATTATTATTATGTTCTTTTTTTCTTCCAGGAATGATGCCATGGGTGCAGGATAAGTGTGTGAACATGACCAGCCCCAAGTGTCCTTCTAAGTAACTTTCCCTTAAACATTAAATGCTCTTATTGTCTTCCATAACGATGATGTTTACATTGTCATGATGATTAAACAGCATCTTTAATACAGAGTGTAAAAATGACTGATCTGAGTGTGCACAGCAGTATCGAGAGGCATGTTCATTAAAACTAAAAGTAAGGTGCCTTGAATCGCACCTTGACTCGAGAGAAAAGTGTAAAGGATACGTGAAAATCGGTTCTCACTTACTCAGGTGGCTTCTCCTTATTGCTAATGATACCTCACTGTACACACACCCTTAAAGCTGCCCTTACGCTCTCTATTAATAATACTGTATAGACACCATCAAATTTTATATTTCTTGGCATTTTCAGAGTATTTTTACATTTTATCCATATTGCTGTGATTTTATATCATATGTATATCAGCCATCTGGTACCGAATTTTGATATCGAAGCATTTTTCACAAGCATTAGTATGAGTAAATGAGCACAACACATGACATTATACTCTATTATTATACTCTAATATATTAGAATGCACTTCAGTATATTCTGTTTTATTATACCTACAGGATGTTTTCATTTTCACTTGTGCATGCTTTCTCACTCTTGTTCAGTTTTAAAAGGCAGCCTCTGCTGCTCGTCTCTCTTGACGGATTAAGAGCGGAGTATCAGCAAACATGGGCTTCCCTGATTCCAGTTCTGGATAAGCTACGTGAGAACTTACATCCACTCTTGCACTTATGACCTGGCTTTCATGCTGGAATGCATTATGATGAATTTGCTATAATTCATTTGACATGGTTGTTTCCTCTTTAGGAAAATGCGGGACATCCTCTCCTTTTATGCAGCCTATATTTCCAAGTAAAACGTTCCCTAACCACTACTCCATTGTTACGGTAAGTAGCTAGTACAGTATCTTACACTTTTTTGCGTTCCACCTAAACCTTTGTCATGCATTCCTAGATGTAATATGGACTTGATAAAAGATTCTGTTTAGTCATATATTTTAATATTGCTATCACTGGCATGTTGGAATGTCTTTGTTATTGTCTGTGACCTTTTTAAATGTTGGTTAAGAGCTGTGGTTAGGAATATGAATCATGTATTAGTGAAAGTGACTCCCTTTAGACCGCTATGCGAATGGGGTTCCTATAAGGACCATTGAGCCAAAATTGTCAGGAGGTATTGCTTCCATCTGTGTTTTTTTTACGTTTCCAAGAAGCCAAGGGAATACTTGTATCATAAGAATAACAAGGCAGTGGCAAATCATAACATAACTGATCTTCTCTTCACAACTGACGGTGGATGTACAGTGGATGTTTTTCTCAATCTTCATCTGATTACTCTTTGACTGTTATGCCTACCCAAGGCTTAGCTCATTATAGCAGAAATTTAAGTTTGTTGGATTCAGGGTGATAGCAGGGTAGCTAACAGACATCAGGGTGGCAGCAAGAACATCTTACTGTATATACCACATGGTGGCAGAAATCGGTCATACAGAATAGGAATAAATACAATGGACACCATTGGCCTCCACCGTCCCTGGTTGGACTACAGAGGTTCCTAGATGGATGGATGGTAGCAGGAGTAGTACCATGGGTGGCAGGAGGTTTGGGGATTTGGGGGTGACAGAAGCAGCAGCTTATGGACTGAAGGGGGCAGGAGTAGTGCCTGGATGCAAGGAATAGGCACTGTAGGCCACAGAATGACAGGAGCAGAAGCTTATAGGACATAGAATGTAATAAACAGCAGGTTCTTAACGACCATATTAGGATTATAAGACCACAATAATAAACTTTAATTTTACTGAGTTTACAGTTTTATCTGTTTCTCTGCAGGGTTTGTACTCTGAGTCACATGGGTTAGTGGATAACAACATGTATGATCCTGAATTTAATGCCTCCTTCAGTCTGTCTAATGCAGAGAAGGACAAGGCCAGATGGTACCTAGGAGAACCGGTAGGCATCTTACACCCACATACCCACATACACAGTTTATAGTGTGGCTGGATTGAATTTTTTTTTTTGGTATTTTACCATTATGTAGGTCATACTCCTCCAGTAAATATAATTAAGCAATATCACTTGAGAGGGAGTGCTGTTGTACTGATTATCAGCACAACTGTGATATCTTGTGGCCTTATACCCACAGATGGCATCACAGCCATGCTGATATTCAGAATAACAGCACAATCTGTTATTTCTGATAGTATGATATTGCTTTTATACAACAATACCACAAACACCATTTATTTATCATTTATTATTTGCTTAGTTACTTAACCAGTTATTTTGTCCCACCAACACATATCCTTCTGCGACTGGTCGGACTAACTAACTAATTAACTAGAGCTGGCGACGGACAGTGAATAACAGATTCACTAATTAACAGGGGTCAAAGCAGTTTTAAATTCTTTCAGCTCCGTTAATTTCCAGGGTTGAATCCAAAATAGTGCAAAATGGAATGCTAGTTCGCTATGTAGAGTTTACAATCACTTGTTCTACCCACAGGTAGTTTGCTTGATTAGAGGTTAGAGAGGGTTTTGGGATTCAACCTTCTGTTAGAAGGTGGTTAGCTTTGTAGCTTGTACTAGCCATGAAGAGAACAACATGGACAGTTCAAAGGCAATTCCATATCTTGTTTTGAATGTGGGTTTTGGCAGGTAGTTGGTCTCTCCCCAGTACTGAAGACTGTACCGACCTACTTTCACCAATGCTGATGACTAACAACTGTAAAGATTAACAACTGTTGAACACCTGTGAATGCGCAGTGACACATATAGTTAAACGTCCCAGTGCTGTTACCATTTATTATCACCACTTGTGGAATGGCTCTCATCCAATGAATAGAATGGCAAGTTCCATAATGAATGTACATTATATCATATTAAACTTGGTGATTGATGTGTGAATTATAGTAATATATGGATCCTTATGTGGATCATGTCTCTGATTCTTTTTTTTTTTTTATTCAAAGTAAACCCATAGTAATGAAAAGATCCTGGGTTCTGGGTACACTAGATCTTTGTGCATGCATGATTATACAGTATGTAAGCTTTTGTTCCACTATCACCATGTCTATCCATCAGATCTGGCTCACGGTGATGAATCAGGGGCTGCGAGCAGGGACCTTCTTCTGGCCAGGATCAGATGTTCAAATAAATGGAACTTTTCCAAATATATATGAGAAATATAACGGGTAGAGTATACATATATGTCTCATGAGATTTGAATCCTATACAACACGATGCAGATTTATTTCCAAACTTTTTCAGTGAATAATATTGCTGGCTTTTTATGTGTGGTGTGTGAGTATGTGCCTTTGTTTGTGGTACAGATCAGTTCCCTTTGAGCAGCGAGTTTTCAACGTATTGAAGTGGTTACAGTTGCCTGATGATCAGCGGTAAGTCATTACTAAAATTTTATATACATTATATTCACTACATTAATATATACCTTAAATATGTTCTGTATCAAGATGCCTACAATACACTATTTCCCTATCACACATGGTTTCATCTTAAACTTCTTTGGATAACTTAGAGTATTCAGCAACCTAAAATGGTTCCACTCTAGACCCAACAATGTGCTAGTGGTTCAATGTGAACCAGTCATGCAAACAAAGAGGTCCCAGGAGTGCCTCAGGAGTACAATCTCTAAGAGTACGGCAATTTTCTCGCCAAAGTTGCTCTTTGCAGAAATGTCATCTGGTTCCTAAGTTGAAGAATGCTTGAATGTAGGGCAAATCTTGAATTGGTGCTGCACAATATAAAATGATCGTTTCTATTCTGAACCTTACATTTAATGTAAAGATTAAGAATAGGAGATTATTCATTTACATTTTTTTTTGTTTTTATTTCTTTTTCTTCTTCTTCATAGTATTACAAGGTTACCGGTTATGTATTAGAATGCTAAACTAAATGATTTTCTTCACAGGCCTGATTTCTACACCCTGTATCTGGAGGAACCAGATAAATCAGGACACAGCTTTGGACCTGTCAGTGGAGGGGTGAGGAAGCTTTCATTATGTTTTAATGAATTAGAAAATATTGCCAACTGACACATTTTTGCATGTTTTTTTTCAATAGCAAGTTCAATAGCATAATGGCAAAATATTATTTAAAACCTGTTCCGGTTAGATCACTGTGATTTTTAAAAAATATTTGAAAACATTATAACTCTACCTCCCACAATTTTGTCACACTGAATACATCAGCTTGCAGTTGTATTTAGGCTAATTTATGTGGTAATTTATCCACTTATAATATCCATGTATTGAAACAGGTCTAAACTAAGTTTGTGCATCTTTCAATTGTTGTAACATTATGTCAATACTTAAAGTGTAAGTGCATAAAAGCTTTAAACCAAGTTAAGTTAAACTGTAGGCTTACACTACAGTGATACACATAACTTTAAGTACAGTATATAATATCATGTTTGCACATAATCAAAATCACATAATATCTTAATTCACAGGACATATCATAGACATTATGCGAATCATAACTGTAATCTGTTACTTCTGTCACTACAATAACAATAACAGGGTGTAAATGTCTTTTTCCTTTGCTTCAACATTCAATAAATCCACTGAACACTTTTAGTTCACTCACAGGAGCCACTAATTTACACAGCAGGTAGTTTTGCTTCATTGATCACAGAAATTATACAACTGGCTTTTCACAACACCTTGATTTTTGCTATAAAATGTGACTGCTCCATGTTTTTTTTTCAAAAAAAAAAAATGTGTAAAAAAAAATCAAACATTCAGCATTTCTAAAAGAAGGATTTGCAGCAGCTTTTAATTTGAACATTTTAATATAGACAACCTTGTGTGTCAGAGGTAAATAATTAGCCAAAAAGTTTAAAAGTCTAAAAATGGCTTTTATCTAGTTTTGCTGTCAAAATGCTAAAATAATCCATAACTCATTTATTTATACTGTATACGCCACATCTAGCTACAAAACTAAACCATAACAATCCTGAAGTATTTTTTTTCCTTCTCCCTTGTCCTGCTATTGTGTTCTATATCAATAGAACAGAGCTTAAATGAAGCAGAAAATGAATATAGAAAAGTAACTTATTGTCTTGTTTGTCTGTTTGTAGGTGAGGCATAGGTGCAGAGGATAAGACTTAAAGGTTTTAATAAAGAAAAAGCAAACATGAACAAACACAAGCAACTAAAACATGACAAAAATAAACCAGAGGCTATGACAAAATAAAACCATGAACAGGAGAAAACAGGAACAGATTAACTAAACAAGACAAACTAAACTCAAAACCTGGTTTATTACAGCCAAACTGATTGGTCACCTCGGGTTCAGGGGAGTGGTCCAATCAATCAAAGTTAAAAAATAAAAAGTATTTGGGCGCAAGGCGCCCTCTAGGAATTAACCCAACCGCCCCCCCCCCCTCCAAGGGCGCTAATCCGGACCTAAAACTGAGGTCGAGGGCACCCTTCTCAAGGTCCTGTGTCTGGCTTTCTAACACAGAGGCTTCAGATCGTGCCCTTTCGGCATGGGGGAGGCAGGACAGGGAAGATTCCTCCCCACTCAGGAGGTATGGCAGAGACATGGTTGTCAAGGCCGGGCGGCGGAGCGAGCCCTGGGTCGTCGAGGCGTGGCTTGGGCAGCTCAGGATTCTCTGGACAGACTGTGCCCACACTGAGGCTTACTGGAATGTCAGAGCCTACACTGAGGGTTACTGGGGAGTCAGAGCCTACACTGAGGCCTATAGGAGAGTCAGGGCCTACACTAAGACCTACAGGAGAGCCAGAGCCTACACTGAGGCCTACAGGAGAGTCAGGGCCTACACTAAGGCCTACAGGAGAGCCTGAGCCTACACTGAGGCCTACAGGAGAGTCAGGGCCTACACTAAGGCCTACAGGAGAGCCAGAGCCTACACTGAGGCCTACAGGAGAGTCAGAGCCTACACTAAGGCCTACAGGAGAGCCAGAGCCTACACTGAGGCCTACAGGAGAGTCAGGGCCTACACTAAGGCCTACAGGAGAGTCAGGGCCTACACTAAGGCCTACAGGAGAGTCAGAGCCTACACTAAGGCCTACAGGAGAGTCAGAGCCTACACTAAGGCCTACAGGAGAGTCAGGGCCTACACTAAGGCCTACAGGAGAGTCAGGGCCTACACTAAGGCCTACAGGAGAGTCAGAGCCTACACTAAGGCCTACAGGAGAGTCAGAGCCTACACTAAGGCCTACAGGAGAGTCAGGGCCTACACTAAGGCCTACAGGAGAGTTAGTTGCTTCTTTCTGGAGTTGAGTAAGCTGTCCCTGGAGTGCTGCACCATTCTCCAGCAGTGTCTGCATGGTCTCCCAGTCTTTCACAGCATAGGTTTCCCCTTTTGATGATCTCATCAGCTCGCTGTTGTACTGCGAACCGCCGCCAATGCTCGTTGCCATCTGCCCTCCGTCGACACTCAGACTGGGGTTCCCCCTCACCCTGGTCACCGCCATGCATGGACCTCCTGGTCCGTACCTCGCGGTTGATGCGGGGAGCCATGTCACTCCAAGCTCCGTCATGCTGTGTCCTGAAGGGAACACGTTGTATCGTCTTCCCAGCTTGGCTCAAAAAAACCTAATTTCCCAAGGCACCCTCTATGGGGTTACCCCTGACACTTATTTAGCTTCTAACAACTAGCTTAGCACTTAAAATTCCAAAGAAATAATGACTTATTAGGTAAATCTAGGTTTGTGTGATGTAATCATATTAGTAGAAGTGCAACTGAAATAATTTAATTCATAAATACATTTTACAGTAATGTTTTACAATTTTAAAAGTTCTCAGATTTCTTCACTATTCAGGTGAAGACTCATAACTTGTCATAAAACTGTAATTGCATACATTTGTATCTTAATTGTAATTGGTTTTGTTGCACTTTAGTTGGTCAAAAATACAATTGAAATATAATTTATCTAAATCAAGTTTCTAAGGGCTAGTAGGATTATGGAAAATGAGAAAATGTGGATTTTGGAGCAAGGCCTTTTTTCCTGGTAATCAGCATATGAGTTCATTGTGACATAAAACTGACTCGACTGTAGACAATAGGTAGTTATAGTGTAGGTTTTCCAGCAGCTTCTAGTTTATTGTAGGTCTGTGCCTGGATGGTTCCTGGGTTGTTCCTGACTACAGAAACCCATTTCCTCTCAGCTGATAGTGACAATTTGGGTTTTCTTCCAGACCTAGTCAAAGTGTCTACATGGGGGAATAAAAGTAACTACTGTAGGCATTAAATATTAGTAATAAAGTCCAGATTTCTATTACACATTTATTGAAACAAATTGTTGATGTACGTTATTAAAAAGGAAAATGAAAGCACAGGCTCTGAAGGAAATCAATTAGGATATGGCTGAGAACCTTCTGAATCTGTGCTTACGAGTCCTCAAGTGTGCAAGGCTTTGTCCTTTAAACTTCCTCCTTTGCGTAGCCCCACAAAAAATGTATGGAGTGAGATCTGGCCATTTATGAGGTCCGTGTATTTCCAGCCAACGTCCTGGAAAATGCTGGTCTACCTACGCACGCACAATAATAGCTAAATGAGATGGTGCACCATTTGGCATGAAAATAAGGTTGTCGATGTTATCCCAGCCATATATCATACACATATTTTGTGTAGCTAATTTCTACCCACCCTGTATGTCTCTCAATAACTTATACTTATGTATGATTGTTTGAACTGATCCTGGAATCTGCACTTGTTTATAAATTGCTCCAAGAGACATTCCTGACTTGTGTAAATCGATAAGCCTCTCTCTTTGATCTAGACTGAACTAATAGAATTTTCTATTATACTGTGTACGGGTTAGTTCAATTAAGGCTGTCAAGGAAACCTTTTATGTTACACAGAGAAGCTACCAGCTGGAGTCCATCAGCATTGCTAACAGGAAGTCATCAAGCCCTGGGCATGACGCTGATTTCAGAAAACCCCGAATAAATTAAGTAAACTTTGTTCTTCAAATTCTTGGGGTTTTATTTCCCAGAATAAGAACATTTTAAGGAAATGACTTTTAAGCCTGATACTGCCATGGTATTTTTGACAAAATTTGGACTGCGTCTGTAAGTACAGATAACAAAAATATTTCACTAAATAAATCCTTACTCGTGTACAATAAAAGTTTCACCTGGCTCAAGTAGAAGCAATGGGAGAAACACAGTACATTTAGTTATTACCTGAATGGGAAAATTCAATGACCTGAGAATAATAATAAAACAGCTTTCAGCTTTCCTGAAAAGTACTCTACCAGTCAAATGTTTGGATACACCATCTAATTCAGTGGTCTTTACTGACTTTAAAATAATGCTGAAGGCGTCCAAATATGCAATAATCTCCTTTGCACAGTTGATATTGAAATGTGTCTGCTACTTATGCTGTAAAGCCTTCATAACAACTCTAATCTGAAGTATTAGCTGTTAAAGATTTTTTAGTTTGATAACTCTAAATGAACTTCTCTGCTGCAGTTTCATCATGGTGCTTGATGGGTTTTGCAACTCATACTGTTCCTTCATGTCTTAAAATAACTGACTGTTGCTGTTGTTGTGACTTAATTACCTAATTGCATGTGTTATTTTATAGTTCTGAAATTTAGAATGTTGAAAATAAATCACTAGACAAAAAAAAAAAAACATTCCATCAGAAGATGTGTCCAAACTTTTGACTTGTACTGTATGTGATAGGCTTTTGAACTCAATAGACCATGTCTTAGGAACCTTGATAAATTCATTAGAACCAGTGATTACAGTACTTCCTACTACTATGAGAGATTTCATGAATACATGAATGTATAAAGTTGTGTAATGTCATTATTCTGTACATGATTTGTATGTTAGGTTGATAAATGTTTCCTTTTAGGTTAATTTTAATAACTGAACAATATGCTTAGTGTTTATGACTAGTACACTGAGTTTAAGGGTTTTGTTCCCATAACACACCTAATTTCTGTAATAAATCCTGTGATTATGCAACACTGTTTTAAGTGGATTATTTTCTATAAAACATTTCCAGACACACACAGTCTCCACTAATGATAAATTTAACATTATCATATTCGTGCAATCACACCTGATCTGTTACATGATAACTGACTATGATAAAGAAAAAAAACATGTTGTGTGTGCATGATTCCTATGAGAAGTACTGTAATGTCGCACAATACTTTTAACACAGAAATGAAGGGAGAGTATTCAACAAAAATATGTTTAACATTAATTGGGTGAATTCTGAGTGAACAGGTTATAAAGACTATAAAACTTACTATGAAGACTTTCTAATTAACATGGTTCCCCATCCATTACACACGAGTGTAGATAGAAATTAGTTTGAAAAGAAAAAAAATCAGTGTATCATTAATGAAGTTTCATAAATGGAATCCAAATATCTAAATTATCATGTTGCTTTGCTATATATTCCCTTTAGTTGATCAGCGCAATCCAAGGAGTGGACAAAGTGATCGGGCAGTTGATGAATGGACTCAAACTGCTCAACCTTCATGAGTGCATCAACATCATCATAGTAGCTGATCACGGTGAGTTATTTAGCAGAGGTTTGCTTTTATCCACCTATTTGACTTACTGGGGAAAAATGCAGGATTTTATGTATTTTAAATTCTGTTTTTTTTTTTTTTTTACTTTTACTTAATTTAATATAATAATTTACATAGAAAGCTGCCAATTTATAATAACCTAATTTAGAGCTGGTCATAAAATATCTCCCAGAAACAAAATACATTCCTGACATTTTAATAAGTGGCATTAATAATATGCCTTACACTTTAAAGAAATTTCTTTATAAAATGCATTACTTCACTTAGGACTGACAAATACAATTTGCAGAGAACTTACAGTAATATCAATGTGAGTAGTTTACTGTTACTCACATTGATATTACTGTAAGTTCTCTGCAAATTGTAGACATTTTGTCTGCTAACAATCTATGAAAATATAAAGTAGAACAATATTAATAATCTGGATTATATGTCTTCATACAACACATAGTTCCGACCGACTAATCTGATTGGAAGCGAGGCATTCCACGAGTATATATATAATATACAGTAGGCCATAAAACACCTGAAGTTTAACTAATTATTTCACTCCGAACTGTCATACCTGTAGGTGTTCTAACAATCGTTAATTACACTAACTCTCAGTTGCCTGCAAAGTTAAAATGAAAGTAAGTCTGTACAGTCTGCGGTAGAGGAGAGATGAGAGAGAAGCTGCCTGTCAAGACTCACAATCAAAACTAGTCACGGAAGCACATTTAGCAAGAAAACGCAACTGTCAACAACCTTTTGTCTACTCTGCAACTGCCCCTAAATTGCCTCTATATGCCAAGGCCGTTCTTTTGTTGATCGCCAGCATGGGTGACAGTAGGTTAGTACGGTCTTCAGTACTGCGGAGAGATAAGGTACAAAACCTACATTCAAAACCAATCACGAAAGTAATTGCTACCCCCCCCCCCATGTGTGTCCACCTCTGATAAATCATGAATGAACTGTGATTAACCACATTTTTTGGAAAGCTGAGTTAAATTTCACTTACCACTTGCCAGCTTGAAAACCCTGCAATGTGGCTGAATAGAAAATTATTTTTTTTCTAGGATTTGTTTTTCCCCGATTTTCGCCCATATTTAGTTGTGTCCAATTTCTCCACGCCACTGGGGCCTCCCACATTAAGGCTACTACTACCACTCAGTCGGGAGGGCCGGAGACTATCACATGTTTCCTCCGAACCACGTGACATCACCGACTGCATCTTTTCTAACTGCTCGCTCACGCACCGTTAGGGGCGGCATAACACACTCGGAGGACAGCGTTATCTGCTCCTTCCGCTTGCGCAAGCTCACAGACGCCCCTGACTGGCCGTAGACTAATTACCATTAATGTGAAAGCACTAAGTGCCTCCCATCCCACCGCACTGAGAGAGCTCGGCCAATTTGCTCTCTCTAGATTACAGCATCACCCGAGGATCGAACCAGCAATTTCCGGATGATAGGGTGAGCACTTTACCACTGCGTGACTCGCAGGCAATTTAAAATAATTCTGCATGGAAGAGTGGGCCAAAATTCCTCCAAAGTGATGAAAGCGCTACAGATTAATTGCCAGTTATTGCAAATGCCTGATTGCAGTTGTTGTAACCAATGGTGGCACACCCAGTTATTAGGTTTACGGGCAATTACTTTTTCACATAGAGCCAGGGAGCCAGGAAATCATCATTTAAAAACTGCACTTTGTCTACTTTATTTTTTACAGATTTTTTAGATTTATTTTTTCACAGCACTGTGTATGTTGCTGTACTGTACATATGGCCTTCATAGGAATCGTTACCAAATGATCACTGGAGGCTAAAATTTCATGACTTATCAGTAACCTTACATCACCACCACAAAACCATTGTACTGTAGAAGACTGGATGCTTTCCTATTCGATCTTATTACTGTTTAATTCTTGTGGTGATGGTTAACCATCTCAAAAATATAAAGTGCATGTGGATTGTTTAACTCTCTTAGACAATCTGTCACGCATTCAAAAAAGTATTCACTTTTTCACATTGATCTCATTTCGACATATGACCACAGACTCTGTAATTTCCTGTCTGAATGCCTGGTCAGATAGACTCACCATTGAAAATGTGTTTCCCAGAGATCAGTTTAGGACATGTCTATACACATTAACCATCAAGTTCAGAAAATTATTTACTAGCAACAAGATTGATAACACACAGATCTGAGAAATTTTGTACTTTTTGGATCCAGTGCATATTACTGGAATAGTTAGACATGTAAAGTGATGGCTCAATCAGTTAAGGCTGTGGCTTACTGGGTTACTGTCAGTGGTTCAAGCTCCTCACCGTCAAGCTTCCACTGTAAAGCCCTTGAGCAACGCTCTAAACCCAATATCCAGACTGACCCTGTGCTCTGACCCCAGCTTCCTAACTGGGATATGTGAAAAAAGAAATTGTTTCACTGTGCTGTAAGGTACATGTGACAACTTTTTCATAATAAGTTATATTTTCTATTAATTTTTAAATTGAGGTTTAAAAACGGGGAAATGAAAAAGTGGCAAATCTGCTTGGGCACAGATTGGGCTTAAGGAAAAAACATGGACATGCCTTCCTTTCAAAACTATAACTCTCACACACATCTCTGAGTTACAGACACAACTGAGCACCATTGCCTTCCACACCGAGCCTATCCCAGAGACTTGGGGCACAAAGAAGAACGAAAGAATAAAAATGGCAGGGAAAATCGATAAGCAGTGTTTTCTTGGAAAAGAAAAGACAATAGTGGTTACATGGTTAAGCCATCTGTGACCGTTTGTTTGGCTGGTCATTTTTGCATGAATTATGTGTGTGTGTATGTGTGTGTGTGTGTAGGAATGGAAGAAACAAGCTGTGACCGAAAAGAGGTTCTACAGAACTTCATAGGTGACATCTCACATCTGTATGTGTACGAGGGACCCTTTGGTCGAATCAGAGCAAGGAATGCACAAGTCAGCTGTGAGTACACACGCACACACACACACGCACACACACACATGCTACATTGTACACATGATGGTTTGTAGTCAGATTTGTGTAATTTTGCAGGAAGTAGAAGAACATATTTCCAAAATAATGACTTTATTAAGTCAAAGTAACACTAATCCGTCACTGCCAAGACTGTGTCTCATATCTGTTTTGTGTCTGTAAGTTTTCACATAACAAGCTGTGTTTTTGGTTACAAATGTTTTTTCTCAGATTTTCCAAATAATTAATTATTGGAAAACTCTGTGCAGTTGTGACATCCAGTCATGCAGAATTCTTTCTTGTTTGACGTCAATGACTATGTCAATGACAGCATTCTTTGTATGTTTTTGCTAATATTTTCAAAAACTGACGTTTTGTAATTAGCGGCAAATTGCCTTTATTCGGAGCTCGGCCATATGTACAGTGCTGGGCAAAAGGTTTAAAGAAAGCATGTGCCGTGTATTATAGTTCTCTCTGTGCACAAAAGGCTGATGTTGCTAATGAGTTCGAGCCTATCAGTTTATGAGTGTGCTAATCAAGCGAAAAATAAAAATGTGAAAAACAGCAAATAGAAAACTGCTGGATATGGGTGAAAAGGGCAGTACCGGCCTTCTGTACATGATTTTCAAGAAGCAATCAAGCAGCCACGAAGTGAAAGAGTGACACCAGAGTACTGTAGACATCATTTTGACTCAGCCGGATCCAGCAAGTTTTGAAGAATAAAGAACTTCATAATAAATATTGATTGTTTTATAGCAATTTCAAATTATTCACACTATCTTGTCATTATAAAAATGTATTATTAGATAAAAATGTAACTTGCTCTGGATAAGATTTCTGCCAAATGCTGTTAATCTAAAATGCAATTCATTTTATAAATCAGCTTATTTACAGCTGGGTCTCATTATAGAAACATAATAAGAAATGGTATGTAATTGTTAACATGTTAAAGTTTTCTATAAAGAGTCTATAAGGAGTGTTTCTGTATCAATCAAAATAGTAAGGCTGTATTCATGGTAATAATGGAGGACTTTCAGTTAATGGCTCTCAATAACATGACAGTCCATAATTATGTCCTGTCATTATTAAGTGACAGGCTGTTGAATAAAATAGTTTACAACTCCTTAAACCAGAGGTGACAAGTAACAAAGTACAACTATTACATTACTATCCTTAAGGATTTGTAGCTCACTTGAGTTCTTTTTCTGCATTTCTTTTTCATTAAAACCTTTAAAAATATATATACTTTTATTAAGTAGTTATGTTTAAGTTGAGAATCAGACAATGGTGAATTGATTGCTGTCACTCATACCATCTACATCCTACATGGGAAAGACAGGAAAACAACCATTTAATGAATCCAAGCTGTTCAGGTCATTATGAAAGAGCAGATTGGTTAGTGCACTAAAGAGTTATGAACTCTTATCAATTTGGTTTGTGTTTTTATAACAATGCTATAATTATAATGTTTTGTCCTTTAATCATATTGTATTTTGTATGCTTGCAGTATGCCCTAAGCTTGCACTATTCAGGGTAGCAATGTTAGGAACTAGGTAGCTAAACGCACTGAAGTAAAGTACCAAAGTTCCCACCATTAGCTTAATTAGTGTCAAATATTCTCACTGTCAATCTATCAACTGTACAATAT
>JAQMYJ010000012.1:6352975-6366467 GCA_030014305.1 Clarias laeviceps | reverse complement strand
CTTTCAGACAAAATTGATCTGAGGATGTTTCCGGTTCACTCCTATTTATAACCTGCAGGTGCACTTCATCAGATGACTTCACCTGGCCGAGGATATATAAGCCAAAAATTTGGCGTGTTTGATACACACATGCTTCACAACCGGTAACAAAAAAAAGATGTTCCTATAATGTTTTCACGCAGCATCTCGTTCCCGCTTTTTCAGGGAACAGGGTTACAGCAAAGTAACCCGAGATGTTTTCTGATTTGATCCCACAGAAAAGCCAATGCAGCACAATTTGTTGAAAGCAAAATTTGAAAAAAAAAAAAAAAGTGAAAGCTGTCCACAATAGAAAAGCATCAGTACACAAACCCAGTGCACCACCGCCTGCCATGCATGGGATCCAGCAGGCAATGACCCCAAGGCCACTGACCAGCTTCCAAATTCCCCAGATCCCAATCCAATCAAGCACCCATGGGATGTGCAGGAAAAGTAAGCAAGATCCACAAGGCCCAAACACACACTACAGCACTCAAAGGATCTACTGCTAATGTTGTAGTGCCAGACACCACAGCACATCCACAGAGGTCTTGTGAAGTCATGCCAGAGCTGTCCAGGTGGTCTCTCTCTTGATGAAGTCACATCATCAAATCACAATTAACTCATATCTCTTTCCATCCCTCAAACACAGATGTTTATGCTCTGATAGCAGCATATCTAATAGATATTTATAAATGATAACCGCTTATCAGCTTAAACATAATTCAAAATCAACCATGCATCAAGCTCATTTTCAAATCTCCCAGGAAAACTGATCTGATATGTATTCCAAGTGATCTATGTCAGGATTGTCTAATCCTCCTGGACACCTTCAGTTACTACATGCAATCTTGGGGTAACCATGGACAATGAATGAACTGTCCAAGGATGATTGTCAATTTCTACCCATTCAGGCCACTCAGGTGCTTGCTCAGTCCCTTTCATTTCAAGACTAGAAAACTGCATTTTGCTCCTGACAAAATGAGTCATGTGTCCTCTGCAACATAACCAAAATACATTATCACATACCTACCTTATAGGTAAACCTACATTATCACATACCACCCAACTGCTATACCCCCTGCTTTGGCTTCCTGTAACTTTGAGTTTTAGATTTAAATTGCTGATGCTTGCCTACAATATTATTGCACCCATGTTTCCAGTAAAGACTCCAGATCTTCTACAACCTTTGCAATTACTGATAATGAATAACTGTTGTTAAAGTGAAGTTGAAGAGTTGGCACGGTGGCTTAGTGGTTAGCACTGTTGCTTTGCACCAGTGTAAGTGTGTGTGTATGTGCATTTGCCCTTCCTAAGTCTCCTTGGATAGGCTCCAGCCCCTGCAAGCCTGTATACAGGATAAAGCAGCATAGACAATGAGTGAGAATGAGTGCTTGAAAGTTATTGTAAGTTGAATTTGCAATATTTGCGCATAAAATGACTAAGACACAGGCTCCCCATAATCATGTAGAGTTGTGAAATTAAAGAATCTCTGCAAACCCTCAGGAGCAGCATTTTCATTACAACGCAACAAGGTTGTTTCAGTTCAAAAAGTCTGATTTTCATGAAATCAAAATAAGTTGGTAACTGGGGTTAACGTTAAATTGAAAGTTAATTTTAAATGTTTTGGGGATGAATATTGCATTTTAAAATGAGTCACAGATACCAATGGAATTAATCTACAGAAACCTAAACATTTAGATGACTGATGAGTCTGATTATAGTTGATTATAGTTTACACTTGGAATGTTAACAACCTGGATTCATTGATACTGTGTTATGAATACCATAATTCCCTGAAGCAAATTACATAGCCTGTTTGACTGGTTCTCATCCAAGGAGTATCTGAAGGCAACTGATCAAGTATGATGTTTCCACAATATCATAAGCTTGTGACCTTAAAATATTAATTTCATTATGTTATGTAGTATTCTTAACAAATTATATTAATAACAAAACATTCTATCTCACTGCCTATTGTTTTGTGGCTTAAATATTGGGGCGGTCGGGGGGCTGTCCATGGACATTTTCTTTATATGAAATAAAAAAAATTAAAATTAAAAAAAAGCTTTTTTTACCCAATGTGGCTTTGAAACTAGCAATAAAGGATTGAATAAAACTAAATATGAAAATATAAAACAGAACACATGGCTATGGTCATGGATGCAACAAAATACAATGGAAACAAAATGGATACCCAATATCTCCCACATGATAGTCACATTTCCGGAAAAAAATGTGAAACAAACTCAAAACAAGAACGGCAAATACACAACTAAAAACAATCTAGATGATAAAAATATAAAACACCAAAATCATAGAACGGTCCAAAGATAGAATAGAGATATATGGTTTCTTATCATAAAGACATCAGAGAGTCAAAACAGCAAAACCTGTTTTGGGCAAAAGATGTTATATTTATAATTTTGTACATGGCCTTGTACGCGGCCTTGAGCACATGTACAGTATTGGCTTAATATGACACCCCAATTTATTTTATGGTGGCAGGATGGCTGAGTGGTTAGCACTGTTGCCTTGCACCTCCAGGGTCTGGGTTTGATTCCTGACTCCATGCGCATGGACTTTGCATGTTTCCTCTGTGTACTCCGGAATCCAAAGACATTCAGATTTGGCTTTCCCAAATTGCCTTTAGTGTGTGAATGTTGACTGGAGGTCCCAGCATGGTTGTAAAATGGGAACAAATACAATGATAATCACCATTGGCCTACACAGTCCCTAGTTGGACTACAAAAGTTCCATGGATGGATGGAATTAATTTCATAAATTCAATTCAATTTTATTTGTATAGCACTTTTAACAATTGACATTGTCAAAAAGCAGCTTTACAAAAGAGTAATTGAAATGATTGAAATTGGCATCTATGCCTTTGTGAACAAGCATACGCACACATAGAATATAGTATTAATATTGTATTTAGGGTCTGGGTTACTTTTTAGAAGCTCAGAAATTCAATCACCAGCACCACCCAGCTGCCACTGTTGGGCTCTTGGGCAAGGCCTCTAACCTTGTTTGATCCAAGGGCGCCGTGTCATGGCTGACTCTGCAATCTGACCCCACCCCAGCTGGGATATGTAAAGAAGGAATTTCACTGTGCAGGAATGTATAGGTGAAAAATCTGTATTAACTTGACTTTTAATTGCTACATTGGAGTAATATAGTAATTCCAGTGACTTATGATATATTTTCAGCACTGTGGCCTTGCACCTTCAGGGTTGAGGGTTCAAGTCTTCAACCGTGCACATGGAGTTTGCATGTTCTCCCCATGCTTGGTGGGTTTCCTCCGGGTACTTCGGTTTCCTCCACCGTCCAAAGACATGCAGATTATGCTAATTTGCATTACGAAATTGTAATGTAGTTTGTAAATTGTAATTCCTGTAGTGTGTGAATGAGCGCGTATACTGTATGTGTGTATGCCTTGTGATAGATTGGCACCTCATCCAGGACCCCGCCTAATGCCCTTAGTCCCTGAGAATAGGTTACAGGCCCCAACGACCTTGTACACAAGATAGACGGTAAATAAAGCGGTATAGACGATGAGTGTGTGAGTGGAATCCATGGACACCAGCAAATGGTGTATTTCCTCTCATGAAATACTTTGAAAGATCTTTACTACAGCCATCATTTGCTGCTTGCTTGTGGGACTTTCTGGCCCAAATTTATCTTTTGGAAATAAAAATACTGCTCAGTTGGGTTGCGATGGAATGAGTTTAGGGGAATTCTGTTTGTAGTCTGTGCATTCCTGGTCAAAATGTCTGTTTCTGTATATTGCTAAACTGATTTTTGAAGATATGATAATAGTAAAAGTGACACATTTCTTTTTTATTTAAGTTTGAAGTGTTTTTCTTAAGTTTGGGCAGCTTGTATGATCAGTACCTAGTGATAGGCTGTTGTACAGTACTTTGGATGGAATGAATCTTTAGGTAGTTCATTTGATACATGTTGAGGTAGTCCATCTGAGGTAGTCCATTTGAGGTGTGTTGAAGATCATTGTAGTAGAAGCCATACTCCTATTTTTTTCTTAACAGATAATATGATGTTTGCTTCTAGAATTAGCTAGTATTTAATTGAATTCCTTCTTCCCTCTACCAGTAAATGTTTCCCTACACTGGCTGCAACACAAAGTCATAAAAAGAAGCATAAATTATCCACCCTAACTAATACTTGTTAGTTGGAGTGGTGTTCATTCCAAGCTTTTTTATCCAAACATCGCAGCCATAAAGTTATATTTTAAACTGATTACATTTTTAAATGATTTAGGCTTGTTTAGATGTTCATTTTCAAGAAATGTGATGGATGTTATGAAAGGTGAGGATCAAGGGGTCTCGACAGGGTGCCATTTGATCCTTGCACATATTGGCGCAGGTTTTACACCAGACGCAATCCCCCCCATTTTTCTCCCCTCTGATGACTCTTCCATTAAATACTCTTCCATATTTCTGCATGAGTTGCTGTGCACCCCCACCCCATGAAATCTTCCTGGAGGTATTTTGCTGTCAAACATGAATTTTGATTTGCCTTTCTAGCAGTCCTATGAGATTTTCTTGGTCTTCCAGTCTCCTACTTGACTTTCACCTCTGTTAACTGCCACCTTTCAATTACATTAAAATCGAGAAAATGACTACCTGTCAATGCTTTATTGCTTTAATATAGCCCGGATCTCATGTGTATTTTAATGGACAAACACAAAAATAAATAATCAAATAAATAAATAAATAATTTTTTAAATCCTGAACAAGCAATAATCAGCTGGCAAATATGCATTCAAACCTCTCTTTTTGTTCTTGCCAAGATCACAAGGTACTTACTAATGATCCCATTATTTTAAGTGTGAAGGGTCCAACCAAGCCGCATACCAATCTGCCTACTAAACATTCTTCTTATTTTCCTCTTGACTTTAAATTGCTTTGACAATGCTAAATGGTATGCTGGAAGAGGAGCTTTCACAAGAGTAGCTACAAAGAGTGAATGGAGGACCTGGAACGGGAACTTGTTATCACAGTGACGTTAAGGATGAGGTATTTCTTGCAGGAGCTGTTTAACTGCCCCGACAGTACTGAAAGTTTCGCATGTTTTGACATGTTTACCCAAGAAAACTACAAGACTAAAACTTGAACTAAGACTATGAGTTCAAGACACAGCCATGTGGCATTTATCTAACAATAAGAAACAAATGTATGTTGTATATGCGAAATTTGCATTCTTGTTGATATGAGTGTATATAGGCAATTACAATTAGGCTCTAGGTGTGTTAAAGCTCAAGCACTGGAAGAAGATGCAAACTTTATGCACATAGACCCAAAGGCAGAAATACACTATACGGTAACACTCTTTTAATCATTGTTTTATTTATAACATGTGTACCTTGCCACACTCTATTATAGCATAATGTTGTACTCTTGATAATGTAGCTCCACATAAAAGCTAAATATATTAAAAGATGAAACAAGCACCTTAAAAATGTATCATGTTGCCCCACTTCTTCTTAGAGTCCTCATTACACAAAAAACCCTGATGCTTCCTCATGCCCCACTTCTGGATTGAGTTCTCATTAATTAGAAGCCACTAACTGCTGCTGAGGATGGCACTATATGGTCTGCTCATAGATTGATGTGATAACTGAGGACAGTACCACTTAATAACCATATCAATGGCTTGAAGTACATTGATTCAGCAGTTTCACTATAATGGCCATAATGGTGACGGTTTTGCACCCAAGTCACCATCACTGAACAATTGGTAGCCTCTAAAGTAGACTTTATATAATGGATTTGTGTCGAGTTTCTTCCTCATGTTCGTCTCTTGACTTGTCTCATGGAGTTTTTCCTTTCCACCGTCGTCTTCAGCTTGCTCAGTAGAGATAAACATTTAAAATTTATTTTCGAAATGTTTATTCCAGTAAAGCTGCAGGGGGGATTAGCAAGTTTAGCAAGAAAACACAACAGACATTTTGGCCAGGAATCGAACCTGGACCCAGGACGTTCAAGGCAACAGTGCTATATATCTCCATATCTATTTAATGTTCTGAATCACTCTTGTACTTATTCATGACTTTGTTATGAGTTCCAGAGTAACAAATTTCTCACTAATCCACCATGCTGCAGTTAAAAGCATTATACAAAAAAAATAGACTTTTGCAATAAAAGTGCAGACGAAGAATCATGTTGAATAAAAGGAAAGGATTAGGGAGCAAAGCCCCGAATAAATACAAGAGAGATTAAGAAGATTAAACAGGTATAGAGATAATGCCTGAGAGAAATGTTCTACTATCACTACCACTGAGAGATTGTGTGAGAGTGTGTTTGTCCATGAATCAGATAACACATATTTATTTATTTTTTCTGAGGGGACTTCATGTCATGAATAAATGTTTTTCATGTCTGCAATCCACCCCAAACCCCCATCACCACCAACTCCATTATCAAATTCATCTGTTCTGGTTATAGCAAATAATCTTTGATCTTTGAGAGTGTCACCATGAGTAAGGTTTTTTTCTTTGCTATGACAGTTCCTGCAAAATTCAATTTTAATCAATCACGAAAATTCAGTCTTAGAATGATTATTTATAACTTATTATTTATACAGTAAATCCACAGCGCTTTATTAACTTTTGATCAGCAGACAAATTACATTATTTATGTGCTAATTTTTCATAATTTTTCTTTGACTTTTATTTTTATTTATTTTCTAGTTATTAAAAAATGTAAACTATATTGGGGTTAGTGGTAGCTCAGTGGTTAAGGCATTGGGCTATGGTTTGGAAGGTCCCGCGTTCAAATCCCACAACCACCAAGTTGTCCCTGTTGGGCCCTTGAGCAACGCCCTCAACTGCTCAGATGTATAATGAGATAAAAATGTAAGTTGCTCTGGATAAAGGCATCTACTAAATGTAAATATTGTTACTGTATTTAATCTTTAAAACAAGATAAAATACAAAGAAGAATAAAATACAAAGAAGACCTGCCTGAAATGGCTGAAAAAATATTAGTCATGTGTTTGTGTAAAGGAAGAAAAACTGTGCTTTTTTTTTTTTTGGTAAAGCATAAAGATGTAAAAATAGCATAAATACCACATGTCACTGCACATTTATTTCCCCACTGTCTTATAAATGTCTTGTCATTGAACAAGTTAAGGGAAAAATATACTGTATGTGGTGAGCAAAGGAACACCATCATGTGATGTCAGGTGTCAGAAACGTGTATGAGTCATGCAGTACGTGCAGAACGTGTGACGCATGGAAAAAAATCTTTTGAAATAGGTCAAATTAAATGCCAGTGCACTGTAATCATGTGATAAGAATCACGTGCTAATTAATTATGAGTAATCATTATGCATTAGGAACATAGTAAAGCAGTATCATCACTGTCATCAATACTTAGCGGTTAGTTGGTTTTTCATTAGTGCTCTTCTACCTTGTGACATTATCTCATTAACTGATATGAAAGACTGATTGGAGCCTGTTAAACATTTCTTTTTGAACAAAATGAATAAAAACATCAACCATACACTCCCCACCAGCCACTTCATTAGGTACAGTACACATGTTCAACTGTGCATTAATGCAAATATCTAACCTGCCAATCACATGGCAGCAACTCAATGTATTTACAGCACCTTGAAAAAGTATTCATACCCCTTGAACATTTCCACATGTTCTCACGTTTTTATCTGACAGACCAACACAAAGTGGAATATACTGTAATTGTGAAGTGGAAGGAAAAAGATAAATGGTTTTCAATATTTTTTTTTTTACAAATAATAATCTAAAACGTATGGTGTGCATTTGTATTCAGCCCCCTTTACTCTAATACCCTTAACTAAAATCCAGTGGAACCAATTGCTTTCAGAAGTCACCTAATTAATAAATAGGTGTCCACCTGTGTGTAATTTAATCTCAGTATACAGTAAATACAGCTGTTCTATTAAGCCATCAGAGGTTTGTTAGAAACAATAAAGGAACAAACAACACCCAAAGGAACAAACCAGACATGTCAGGAATATACAACAACCAAGTTGTGGAGAAGTTTAAAGGTTAGGTTATAAAAAAAATGTCCAAGCTTTGAATATTTCACGGAGCACTGTTCAATCCACCATTTGGCCATCCACATAAACTGATAGACCAGGCATGTATGACTTTCTTTCAACTTTTGCAAGTGACTGTAGGCATGTAGACAAGTAGATCTGCAGGACTTCAAACTAAGCAGAGAATGTACACAAACATTTAAGTGATTTAAGTGACTGTTCTCTGTATCTGATATTAACATGCTAACTGGTTTTCTTTAGCATTCTCTCTCTCTCTCTCTCTTCCTCTCTTGAACACCACCTCTTCTGCCTCGAAAAGACTTCTATACACCTTCCACTTTTTGTTATCCAGGATTTTCCCAGGATCTTTTAGAATATATATAAATATCATATATAAATGAAAATAAAATATCAATATAAACATAATAATGGTTTATATTGTTTGAAGTAACACCCAGCATTTGGCCAAACATACAAAAACTCTGTCTTTTGCTGTTAATAACCAGAGATCTTTTTGATGCACAACGTGTATCAGAACATATGTATCATGTGTATCTTCTACAATGTGTAGGAGAACATTTAATTTCTATTTTTACCACTGTCGGGCGGTAAATGTAAATGAAAGGAGATGGTTCAAGTTTACCCCAAAGGAGGCGGCACAGTGGTGTGGTGGTTAGCACTGTCACTTTGTCTGGGTTCAATTCCCACCTCAGTGTCTTTGTGCATGGAGTTTGCATGTTCTACTCGTGCTTGGTGGTTTTCTTCCAGGTACTCTGGTTTCCTCCCATAGTGTGTAAATGCTCATGTGAATGTTGATTGGAGGTCAACACAGTCGTAAAAATGAGCAGAAATACAATGGCCATCATTAATTAATTAAAATATGAATAAATAAAATAAAAAGAGCATGGTTGAGGTTCATCCAAGAACATCGATAAACACTGAAAATAGTGAGAATGTAAAACCTGACACCAGAGGTGGAAAGTAATGAATTACATTTACTCGCATTACTGTAATTGAGTAGATTTTTTGTGTACTTCTACTTTTTAAAGTAGTTTTTAAAATCTGTAATTTTACTTTTACTTAAGTATGTTTTCATTTAAAGTATTGTACTTCACTACATTTAAAATCATATTCGCTACTGAGTAAAAAATGAATGAATGAAAATGAAAAATAATACAAATAATACAAAGGAGAAGGAAAAAAATTGCACCCCGGAAACCACTGCACTGATTGATTGATAGAGGACAAACGAGCTAAATTCACAAGAACGATGGAGACGGACAAAACAGATGTCAGTGATGCAGAACTAGCTGAAAGTGAAATGCCAACAAATTCTTATAACAAAAAATTATGAACAAACCCCTGGTCATATTTAATCGACCACTTTGATTTCAAGCACAACAAGGGGAACAGATTTATTATGCAAGGATGTTCCATCCCCCTTCCCACCCCCACTGTTAAAAAAAAAAAAAAAAAAAGGATTCAGTAACTTTTACTCTGAGTAAATTTTTAATGAGCTACTTTTTACTTTTACTTGAGTAGATTTTTATATGGGTAACTTTACTTGTACTTGAGTAAAAGTTCACTAAAGTAACAGTACTTTTACTTGAGTACAAAATTTTATTACTCTTTCCACCTCTGCCTGACACCTTCACAGGTATCAACAGCAACAGGAAAACAAAGAACCACTGACAACTGATGATGTACAGGATATTACAGTGAGGAGTAAAAGAGTGAATATGTTACTCATTACAGAACCAGCAACAAAACGAAAAGTCAATTATTGAGTGAAATAATGCAAGAGAGTGGAGGTGCAGAGGTGCAGCCTTCCAGAATTTAAACAAGATCACTAAGTACGAGGCAATGAACAGGATTGAGAATTAATAGGGATGTGTGAATTAAAATCGAGGACTGGGGTTATCATTAGTGTGTGGGGTAAGGGCATGGTTGGATCAATTTTAATAAACAAAAAAACCTTGCCAGTTTATCTAAAATATAAAAAATATAATACTATATAACAATATATTAACACTTAATAATAAAGAACATCTCTCTCTCTTTAAAATTTAACTCCTCTACAATAATATGTATTATTACTCTTGTTCTGCGTGTAGTGCATCAGTCACTGCTTCTGTCTGGTTTAAGGGTTTATTTATTAATTTGTTTTTTAGTCTTTTTGCACATAAATGAGACCTTTAATTACTGGTTTTGGTCAAAGTCTGGAATAGTGGTACAGTAGATGAGAAAATTGAGGCGGTAAACTGTAGCATTTTGACTTTTAAAAACGACTGACTGGATTCTGTAGACAACACAAGAATGTCCACGGTTTGAGTTCAGCTAGGCTCCACTGAAAAAGAAGAATACAAAAAAAAACAGGGGTCATTTTGTATTATTTGGTGACATTTTGAACAGGTGTGTGGGCATGTCTGGACAATTGCAACGTGGCATTATTTAAGAATGCTGTCTCTCTCTAAAAACAAAATGATCTCAGCATCTTATCACAATGATTCATATGCCAAGAGATTGAGAGAGAACTTTCACATGGGCATGACATGACGTTTCTTATATGGTAGAGGCATTGTTATTGTGCTTACATTTTGCTCTTGCTCACACAAATAGATTTGTGATAAATGGCATTCTGGGATTTCCTTCGCATGACAAGAAAAAAATTAGATTTCTTTCCAGACACGTATTGGCTGTTACACCTTGCTGTTCTTGCTGCAGGGTCAGATAGAGGACACACAACAAATTTCTTCACAGGGCAGGGACTAGAGTTGGGAAGGGTACAAAGTTATGGCATAGTGGGGCGGAGTTATAAGTTATAGTAAATACATGCACGTGAATTTAGATTAAGTAGATACATAGCTATGGCTGCATCATTCTATGCATACAGTATGTGGTTACATTTTTTGTTTTCTGTGCAGATGGAAACAAAAAACCTAATGTACGATCCTGGGATTTGCATAAAAATGGAAAGGAGCGAGTGTGACCAAGTTACCAGAAGAACTCATATTCTCCAGCAAGCTCAGTAAAACCTATTGTAACAACTATTTTACTTATAGTTCTGTGCAAAAGTCTTGGGTACATACAAAAATATGGCATAAGCAAAAGATGCTTTTGAAAACATTTCTGCATAAAAGCAACTTCTATAAAGAGCAATAAAGAGTAATAAAATAAACAGTCAATATTTGGAGTGAAAACCCATTGCTTAAAATCAGGAGTTTTGCAGATTTTGCAGTTTTATAAGAATAGTTTTACTGAGCTTGCTGGAGAATATGAGTTCTTCCTTTCTATTTTTATGTAAACCCCAGGACCGTACATTAGGTTTTTTGCTTCCATCTGAAAACTAGTCTGTCTTGCACTATATATTTTTTCCTTTACAGCCATGCATATATTCTCCTGTAATGTTATTTATTTATTAATTTTTAAGTTATATTTGGAAATACTGAATGATTTGTACATAATTATGCAGACATGATAAACATACATGGTACAGCATAATATGGTGCCTAAGAAGTTTTGCACAATACTGTATATACTGTATATACTGTGTGTATATGTGTTTCATTTTTTTGCTCTTCACCTGATCATGTTACAGTTCAGTATTTGACTGCATGGATCACTTTAACAGTATGTTTTCTTTTCTAGTATTAACAAACCAAAATGATTTTGCTTCACTTTTTTATTTTTTATTTAATCTGAATTCTTGCATTTGTTTTTGATTACAAAAAATGCATTCACCAACTCAAATGAGAATTGTAAAACAATGATCTGTCAGTATGGCACATTTTAACTGCTTTGTAAGCAACTGATGTAGCAGAGAGTGCTGCAGTTTATCAGGTAGCTTCAACTGTTTCAAAGAAACCAGCTTGATAATGATCTGCAACTGATGCAAGCCATAAACCATAGCAATATCAGCATTTTAAAGCTCATCAGAAACATATACTAGTAACTTGTTAGCAAGTCAGTTCTTTTCCAAAAGTTATGTTAGCAATAGCAAAGATATAAACATTAGAAGCATATAAAGCACATTTTCCCCAAGTCCCCAAGTTGATTAATTTGGTTCTTCTCAAAAATTGCCTCATTGTTCTGCACCTCTTTTGAACCAGCTTGATTTTTGTAGAAGTTTCTCCAAGCCCATCCATCCATCCATCCATATCACTGCTTAGCCTGTGTAGGGTCACAGGGGGCCCTGAGACTATCCAAGAGTGCTTAGTGCACAAGGTGGTCACTCTGAATGGAGTGCCAACCCAGCACAGGGCTCAAAGACACCCATTCATAGGCTACCAGCAATTTGGAAATGCCAAACAATGGCCTTCCATATCAAGACCAGGGAGATGCTTGTGGATTTTTGCAAAGGCACAAGAACCATCCACTTACCACTTACTATTGGAAATGGGACGATAGAGAGAGTCACCAGTTTTAAATTTCTTGGCCTAACTGTGACAAAGGACCTAACATGGGGCAATAACATCATCTCTGCCCTAGGAAAGGCCCAGCAGTGCTTCTTCTACCTGAGGAAACTGAGAAGAGCCATTCTTACTATGCAGCCTTTGGTGAACATTTACCATTGTGCTATAGAAAGTGTGCTGACATATGGACTCTTGGTGTTGTTTTCCAGCTGCACTAAGGCAGAACAACAGGCACTGCAGCGGGGAAAATCATCAGAACTAGTCTCCTGCATCCTGCATGATCAGCATCAACCTGAACATCACCTGTTCCAGTTAGAGCACTCAGCGTGCCAGAACCACCAGACTGTCCCACAGCTTCTTTCCACAAACTGTGAGGCTGCTGAATGATCAGTCACCCCCTCTCTGCCCTTGCCCCCATCTATTCTTACATATAACACATCACTATTACAATAACTGTGAACTGGACTTTGCATTGATGCAGCACACACAATACACACACTCTTCTTGTGGTTCATGGTTCGTGCCCATCTCCCTCTATATCCTACTTGACATAGTCGTTATAGTTACTGCACTGCTGCACTATGGTTGCACTTTATTACATGCCGGGAAAAATGATGCCCTAATGATATCTTGTTGTTATTTATACTTTGTTATGTATAACAATGACCATAAAGTTTAATTGAATTAAATTAACATTAAAAGCCTTCCCAGAAGAGTTGAAGTTGTTATAGACCGTAAAGGGTGGGACAAGATCATATTTATTTCATATATATCCTATTTTTCCCTCTGGGGCTTCCAGTAGAACTTGGTCATTTTAAAAATTAATTGTCAATTATCAAGTTTTATTCTAACCAAGATGGATATTTTTAAGATTATCCAGCATTGGAGATCATATTCTGTTCTTTTTGAGTAGTCGAGTGAAGTTGAGTCCAAACAGCTTAAGTGAAACAATGATGCCTAAATAAGTAATGTGATTAGTAAATAAAGACTGTCAAATCGAATCCAGGGATAGCAGTTCGCAT
>JAQMYJ010000012.1:6317368-6334878 GCA_030014305.1 Clarias laeviceps | reverse complement strand
TATACTGTATATATATACTGTATATGTGTGTATAAGTTACTATAATCTTCTACTACTATATTATATACTATAATATACTATTTTAATATGATATTCATAAAAGTATCATATTATTGTCATAATATTCCCATATATATCACTATATAACATACAGCAATACATTTAGTATTAAAAATATGTATACAAGTTTTATCTTTTCCTGAACTGTGAATGCATTTTTTTGGCTGACTCTGTGTGTGTGTGTGTGTGTGTGTGTGTGTGTGTATATGTGTGTGTGTGTGTGTGTGTGTTGTCCTAATACTTTTGACCATAACTGTAAATGTGTGAAATAGCATTCTTCATTCCACACAGTATTAAAAGCATACAGTCAATTTGCACATTTTGTACTGCATTAGAAAAATGACATTCAATAATAAACAACAGGAAGTTGTTAACATTTCCAGGATTTAAAAAAATGGAAAAGTAGTCACCCGTTGTTATAAAACCCTTATTAGTTCTGGCGCAACCAGTTTGTCAGCAGGCGTCATGTGTTAGGGTGAACAGAGTTCACACGTGAGCGTGACTAAACATACTGTCAAAATACATTCCCATGAACATGGCCACAGACCTTTTGAGGGGCATGTGCTGAAACTGAAAAAAGGGCACCCCCCAACCCCTCCATGAACCCCTCCACCACCAAAAAAATAACACACAATAATATTCTTATATTATATTTAATTAGTATTAATAATTTTTATACAAATATTATATACATATAGAGGGTATCTTTAAAACTAATTACAACAACACTCTTTGACTCTGAGAGCCATGTGTTTGAAGATGTTTATGACCTCACTGTGATCCACTGGGATGTCCCTCTATATGAACCTTTATAGACATACTAGTGTTTATTTCATAAAGACAATGTTGCACTTATTCAAACAACAAGATATTTTACTGTTACAAGACGAAGACGTTCATCTGCTTCTGCTCTATGACTCTGATGTGCTGAAACGTAAGTTCGCGGCGCTCAGGGGGCGGAGTTGTGAAGTTTGACTGACAGTTTGAGTGGTTCTAAGAGATGCGCTTTTTAATGCCTTTAATTGGTTAAATATTTGTTAAAAAGACAGACGTAAAGGGTTACCAATAGCATTGATTTATTTAAAAAAAGAAAAAAAATCCCCCAATAAAAAGGCACTTCCGAGTGTAATTACAAAAAGGACATGTGCTCTGCACAGGTTGAACCCTACCTGTGCACGTGCCTGGATATGTCTGCCCTTTTTATATCATTAAATTCCTATATAAAAATAAAAATGTGTTCTAACACTTGATTGAAACCTTTATGAAAACTTCTCTTGACGGCGTTGACATGATGAATAAATCAGTGTCAAAAATTTCCCAGGGTCTCCTGACTCGCAGTTGAGTTCTCTATTCTGATTACTGACTAGGTAATACAGCAGCCCTGACTGTAATTCCAGCTGTAATTAAAGCAAAATCAGCATATAATTTAAGACAAAGGCTAATTGTCAGACGTTTCATTGTGCTGTTTAACAAAGAAAATGAAAAAAAATCATTTGTAGTGACACTTGTGTCAGCACTTTATAACAGTCAGAGTGTTTTGTAAAACTGGAAAAAAGCCTTGATGACAGAAAAAAATGTACACCTTTTGGTTTCTTTATAATAGGAAATTCTGAAATCAGCATTTATCGCATTAACTGTAAGAGAGAAAATTTAAGTCTTTTGAGAAAAGTACTGATAATGTAAGTGATAACAAGAAGTAGTGTGTCTTTTATTATTATTATTATTATTTTTATTATTTAGAATACAGGATGCAAGGCAGGATGTCTCGTTCACTAATAACACAAAATTCAGTCGTTGATATGATCTAGTAGGCGGCACGGTGGTGAAGTGGTTAGCCCTGTCGCATTGCACACCTTGCACACAGGGACTGGGTTTGATTCCTGTCTCTGTGTGCATGGAGTTTGCATGTTCTCCCTGTGCTTGGTGGGTTTCCTCTGGTTACTCCGATTTCCTCCCACAGTCCAAAGATATGTAAGTTAGCTTAATTGCCGTTCCCAGATTGCCCAGTGTGTGTGAATGAGTGTGTGTGTGTGTGTGTGTGTGTGTGTGTGTGTGTGTGTGTGTGTGTGCCCTGCGATGGATTGGCACCCTGTCCAGGGTGTACCCTACCTCGTGCCCTAAGTCTCCTGTGATAGGCTCCAGGCCCCCCGCAACCCTGAATACAGGATAAAGCGGAATAGACGACAAGTGTGAGTGAGTGAGTGATATGATCTATGGTATAAGAGATGTAACAAAGTATGGTATGCCATCCTAGAAAGATCCTCCAGAAACTGATTGCATCTGTACACACCATTTCCCATGACCTTAACGCTTCAGTATGCTGTCATGCCAATTTATGTATTTTCCTAAGAACTAGCATACAATGATGTAAATGTTATATTGAGCCTAGCACTTATTTAGCATATTTAGGAGTTGTGACATCTGACTGATCTACAGTCAATGGAATCCCTCCATCCATCCACTGTCTGCAGCGCTGCCCAAAGGTTTTAAGGCAAAAGGGAAATTTTTCTGAGATTTTCAATTTTAGAAACTGTATAGACTAGTATAGACTATAGACTAAACTGTCAGTTTTAGCCCTGATGAGCAAGCCGAGGGTGACGTCGGCATTAAAAAACTCCCTGAGATGACACGTGGAAGAAACATTGAGAAGAACCAGACTAAACAGGGAATCCAGAAATCCAGAAATAAAACAGTTTGGTATTCAATGTATCTAATTATCATACATAAAGTCTTAGGCAACTGTGTGTTTTTTGTACAAACTTTGGTATACATGGTACAAACTTTGGTATACATGGTACAAACTTTGGTATACATGGTATAAATCATACAACACTTTTATGACTTCATTATTAAGTCAGTAAAAGAGATCATTTCTGATTTCCAAACATTATGATGGCGGTCATAAAATTCTAATTATCATATGAAAAAAATGATATGAAAATATTTTCCCAAATTATGCCTCCGGAAATGAGTACATTCATGAAATTTTGATATTTCAACCAGGTTGAAAAATCTGAAGTGCGCCTTGTTCATGACTAAGCGCCAACCCATTCAGCTCACGAAATGGTGAAACTACTCCTCCAACCTTGCACTCAGTGACTTCTTCCTCTTCCATCACTCGAGGAAACTACTTTGTGGTAGACGTTTGACGTTGCCCAGATGATAACCGAGATGGAACTTTTCCTCAAGAGCCAAAAAAAGGCTTCTTCAAAGACTCCACCAGCTCATCCATTGTTTGGAAAAGTGTGTCGCCTTAGGGTTTTATTTTATTTTACAATTTTATTACCGCCCCTGTATTTGTAGGATATTTGTAGGATAGACAGCGTATTATGTAAAAGACCACTTTTCAGACAAAAAGGAAAAGAAAAGAAAGCTTTTGGGTTTTGCTACATTAAAAAGCAGGTGCGACCAATTCCTCAGAAGGACTCTGTGGATGTTCAGTAAAATTAAGCAGCTCATTTTCTTATAAAATTGCACAACTTCTACCTGAGACTATATTTAATATTTTAAGAGTTATTTGACTCTAAAGCTACATTGTTGACTTTAAAGCTACATTATTTAAATAGTTTTTTACTGCTTTTTTTCTACATTTTTCAATGTAGAAACTTTTTGTTTGACTTCATTGCTGTACAGCAGTTGCTTCGTATGCCTAAGACTTTTGCTCAGTACTGTAACTCATACGCTATCTTGCGTAAACATTTTCCAGGATGTTAATGATCCACTCTTTGCCAGAAACTAATTCAAATTCATAACCAAATTAGTCAGTCAAGCTGCTGTCCCTGTCATCCGCCATGCAAATCCTTCTAACATCACAGATGCTATTTGTGAGGCTCTGTTTTGCGAGATGTAAAATCTGGAAAGCGACACATTGCCTCGGGTATTGCCATCTTGACCGTTTTTTGACGTCATCACTTTTACAATGATCTGGAAATGACAATTACTTGGCTTATTACTCACGATGCGTGCAGACAGGATGTGTGAATACTAAAAATGATAGCGGAAATGGCATGTAAATCATATATCTCCTGTGAAATTTATCGGTAGTAGGCGCACAGCCTAAATGTGATCTAGTGTCCTGTGTTTGTAGTATAATGTAATGCATGCTGTGTATTTGTTTAGCTTCATACTGTACATTAAAGCCATCCAGTTCATTCTGGCGTTGGGTTATATCAGTACTTAAAGTGTAGATTATTTACTGTATTGCTTACTGTTGAAAATAGTTGTATAGCCAGGTAGAATGCTTTAAGTCACATCCATTTAAATTCACTTCAGTTTGATAATTTGTTAATAATAAACCTAATAACAAATAATAAAGCAATGACCAAGTGTTCATGCAAAACATATAGTACAACTTATTTTGCTCAGACTCATATAGTATACAACAAACAGTATTGTGAAGGTTCCCCTTGTGCCACTGGGGTGGCTCGGGCGCCTCAGAGCATGACTTTACAAGACTTTTCGGGGAGTGCTGTAGTGTCTAGCACAAGGACATTTGCAGGGTACTATGGGTTGCAGAGCGGGGCCTCCGTAGATTTATCCAGTGTTCAATCGGATAGGGATCTGGGTTAGTTTGGTCAGGACGGTGGCCTAGTGGTCTTTGCTTGCCAGGCTCCATGCTTGGCAGGCTGTGGCGCACTGGGTGTTCTGATGGCTTTCTATCACCATCAGCATTGAATTTGTTCAGCAATTTGTGCTGCGTTGGCTTTCTGCCGGGATTGGACCAGACAATCCAGTATTTGCACCCCACAGGCATCAGTTCCGTGGTATGTTATTATAATGTTAATATTAATATTATGTGCTGTTAATGTTATGGCTGATGAGTGCCTTGTGAAGGCCCTAGAGCATGCTGTGGCATTTATGAGTATTCTTGACCTACTTCTCAAAGTGATTTATATACATGAGTTCACTCATCTCAGTCTAATCCTTTATAAGGGCAGGCAAAGCGTTGTTCAAAGCGGCTGAACTTTTCAACACAGACTGAATTCTAAAAATGCATTTTAAACAAAGGCCAAAGTAAGCAGTGAAGAAAGTACTTTTGTGTAAGAGTTTAGTAATAAGATATTTGACATATAAAGGTGTTTATATTTGTGTTTTATATCACGGAAACCATTAAACCATTCTTTAGTCATCTGAGGGTTTGTAATGATTGAGTTTTAGTGAATGGAGGAAATTCCCCAACATTTAAACTTACCCCGTGTGTGATTCACATGATTTTGGTCCTGAGGTGTGCACTTCAAAAGAACTTTTTTTTTTCTTCATTTCTTTCATCAATATAAGTAGGTACATTAATATGTGCCATATCACTTAGGTACTCCTTCACTTTTTATAAGCATCAATTTTGTATAAAATGTGTATTGCTTTTTTAAATAATGTCCCTAGATTGTAGATTTTGTAAACATTTTGTTTCTCCATTGTATATTATCTGTTTTTCTCCCTTCTTATTTATATAAAATATATGATGATAAAGATGATGATAATGATGATGATGCAGTGTGTCCATAACCCTCTGCCATATTTGACAAATTTGCCTTCAGTAAAGGTCTTCTTCCTAGTAGTCATTGATATAAAGTAGTATAACAACTTAAATAAATGAATGAAGTGAATTTTATAAACACAGGAAGTTAGAGCGATGTCAGCTGCTGTGTATGCACACTGCGTCAGAGTTAAATACCAAATACTTATTTGGTTGAATTTACGTCACAAGTACGCATCAGTTCCTATGTAGTTTGTTGTTACCATAGGACCAAACATTATTCTTATAACCAAAATAATTATCCTAAGAAGTTGTTAGAACCAGGATCTGCTGGCGAGATAATATTTACTGTAACATTTGGTTGGGAGTGTTTGCAGATTGTGAAATCTGTGGCTCGGAATAGAAAGACTTGGGCTGACCTTCTCAAAGTGTTGCTCTGCCAGGACAATCAGAATGAATGAATGAATGAATAAATGAATGAATGAATTACTGTTAGGAAGTAACAGCAATAGAAATAGAGATTTGGGAGTCGTTAAGGTGTAATGACCAGATAGAGTAACACTTTCTTGAGTGTGACTTTCTAGGTGGACCTGTGAAGAGGTCTTGATCTTCCTGGGATAGAATCCTGTTGAGACAAAGATTTTAGATTTGCACACAGATTATTTTCCATTAAAATTTTTCTTTTATTCTTTTTTCATTTCTGGTGAATGAAGGCAAAAAACAATGGACATTTACAGAAGACATCAAGCACAGTATGTTGATGAGACATTTAGCCACTGTAATATATTTAATTGGTGTAAATGTTTTAAAGAAGGCCATACAGTACAGTATGTCCATGAATGACGGTCCTGGCTGAAGAGGCTCAGAGCCCACTGCAGTCGTTCCCGCGAACATTCAGCAAGTGGAATGTCTGATCCTTTAAAATCAACATATAACATGTTATCAACTGTACACACAATCATTCACCAACACCACTTGCACATTACAGAAACACAGCAGTGGTGATCTCGCTCCAATTTCTATTCCCACAAGTTTGGTCCTTTAAAGGAGTTCCTGGAACACCAGCATTTCAAAGGTGAAGCAGGCAGCAGGCAGTCTGATCATGGCTCTGGCATACTGAGAAAACTTTCTACCTTGTTGGTATCCAAGTACTAGTGAAACATTGGGATAAGTGCATTAGTGTAGCAGGGGATTATATAGAGAAATAAAGGGAGTTTTTACTCTCATAACTGTGTTCTGTTGATCTGTACAATCCAAACTCGCTGTTTGACTTGAACACCCCTCATGCTTACATGGAAAATGTAATGTGCAGGGCCACTTTTGTTGATTATAAGACCATACTGTAAATAGTTGATACTTCGGCTTCGCTAAGTCTAAAGTTGTGTAAGACGTCGTCTTCAATAGAACAAGGACACCACAACATAAATAAGCAGACTTTATCTAGAATTACATGATGGTTCCAGTAAAGGCAATAACTTGAGTCATTTAAACACACAGTTCCAAATCCATGCATGTAAAAGCATAGAGATTATTTAAAAACCATACCTTCAGCAAGTTGTTATTGCGTACAGGTTCTTCATCCTAGCAACTATCACAGTAGGTTTTACTCATTACCAAAGCTGCATACAGTCAAACAGATGGTTCAGCCCTTATTCACTTATTTCATCAGAGTCAGTGTGGGTTTCCTTTACTTTTTTCTGATCTTGCAAAACATGCAAGTGAATTGCTGACTCTAAATTTACCTTAGGTGTGTATTTGTGTGTATGGTATTATACCTGGCAACGTAAGGTATAGAGTTGCCAGGATTTAGTTTTTTATGGAAACTTGGGGATTGAGCATGGAGCATAAAATCTGTGAGTGGTTGGTGGGATTTTTTAGGCCATTTAAAAACTATAGTTCAACTGAGGCAAACCCAGGGAAAGTGTAATGCAGACAGTATGTCTGCCCTGTGCTGACCAATTTTCATGACAAATTTTGAAAATAAAATTGCAGACAGTGCAAATTTAAAAGGTGAGAGGAAACTTTCATCTGCAAACATTGAGGAAAATTAAGATATAAACTTTTTCCAAACTTTTTGAGACAATTTTAATATGTGTGTGTTTTTTTTTTTTGTTTATAATACAGTACAGATAGTCCCCAACATACGAACATTCAAGTTACAAATTTCCACAGATACAGATTGATCGCAGTTCTACAAAATTTTGTAGATGTGAACAAATCACAGAAGTACTGTAGCTCACGTGTATTGTACAAAAAATAGACAAGGCAGTGCATCAGATACCAATATTTACAATTTTATACAATATTTTCAGTGTGTAAGTGAATGTATAAAATGTCTAATATTTTAGCATGATAATAGAAAATTTCTGTCCTGTAAATCTGTCCCGATGGTGAATAATCTTAATTTCTGAAAATCCTCAACAAAACAGAGTTCACAGTCCAATAAAGTGGAAAACAGCTTTGAGACAAAAGAGCGTCCGGCATTCCCTTTCCACTGTGTGATTCATTTCCTAAGTAGTTGTTACAGAATTTTGGCCATATGATGGCAGTGTGTGGAAAGCGGACAGAGATTAAATCAAGTGAATTAATATGCTTTACATTTTATATTCGTGTCAAAGGATTATAAAACTCCATCTGTCAGACTTGAGAACAAATCTATCTTAAGAATGTGCTCCTGGAGCAGAAAATCATTCATACAGTAGGTAGTTCGGGGACTGCCTGTGTTTAGACTAGACACTTCATTGTCACCTTGGTAACCCTGGCTAGTGTTCAGGGAATTGAACCCAGATCTACAATGATAGTCCTCGATTGCAGAGATGAAAATGCATGTATTACAATCAAGGATATGAACCATCATCAGTCATCAAGCCCAAGACTGCCTAAACAAATCCTTCCCTCTTGGCAGTTCATCAACACTCTTGTTCATCAAAGCTTCCTAGACATTCCACAATTAGTCAAAACTGAAAAACATCATATGTGAGTAAAACACCTTGAGGTTTCTAATAAAATGTTTGTGTTGGGTACAATTTCTAACAGATCTAAAAAGTTATAGCTTTGTGTCTGTGTGTGCTCGGTATTGTTACGTCCTTGGACGTATTTTTATTTATTTTTTCCTCTATTTCTCTCTCTCTCTCCTCTCTACTCACAAGTAAGAGGAAATGGCTACCACCTGACATCATTGTTTGGCTGTGCCCACTGATTGAAGGATGAGAGAGAGAAGTTGGGATTTAAACAACATTGCTAACACGGCCCAGAGGTGGCTGTGTGTGTGTCAGAGCATGCTGTGAGGATCCTTTCTGGATCCACTATTTGGTCCTAAAAAGTCTCTTGGTGATTTGTACTCTTGTTAAGTTGGATCCTTTAAGTGGAATTGTGTTAATTTTGTTTTGGCCTGAGCCCCCTCTTGAAGTCTTTTAAACCCTGTTTATAGCCTCCTAACAATAAACCTGTTAAGTTTTCTCTTATTTCTGGTGCAATGTGTGTTTAATTTGTCTTTGTCTATGAAGGTTGGTGATTGGTCAGCGGTGCTGCTTCCACTTTATTTTGTTGCGAGCCATTTGTCCCTAGACGTAATAATAATTGGGCTCGTAACAAAATTTGGGGGCTCGTCTATTTAAATTGTTAAGAAGTGGTTACCTGTTCTGGATCGTGAACTACTTGTTTGTGGACATTTGGAACGAGGAAAGGGTAAGTGTACTTTTTCTCTTTCATTCTTTTGCTTGGCTGTTTTTGCTCTTTTTTGTGGTGGGAAGAGAAGTGGGTATTTGGGAATATGGAATTTGATTTACTCTTGTTTACATTACTTCCCACTTTGGAGGTGTATAATCGTTGTCGTAAAAGAGCTTTGATTTCCGATATTACCGTTCCTAAAGAGGCAAAGAGAGGCAAAGCCCCAGAGATTCTGGTTCCAACACTTTTTTGGCAATTAAGCTGAGCGAATTAGATCTCTGGGTGACTGAGCAAGAGTGTGAGGCTCAGCGCATTAAGCTTCGAGTGATAGAAGCTGAACGGGAGTGGGATAGTGAACGTCGTAGATATGAGCTGGAGGCTCTAAGGCTATGTAACAGGCCCGTTCCATCACCGCGAGCTAGGCCCACTCAATCACCGCAATCCAGACTCTCTGAATCAGCAGTGACCGTGCCAATTATGGATTCTGTCCAGAACCCCAATGATGGTTCCTTTGACTCACCTGTTGAATCTGTTTTTGATGTCAGTAAAAATATTCGACTCGTGCCGCCATTTAGGGAAGCAGAAGGAGACTCCTATTTTACAGCGTTTGAACGCATAGCTGCAAAGCTGCGATGGCCTAAGGATATGTGGGCTCTACTTCTGCAATGTAATTTGTCCGGTAGACATCAAGAAGTTATAACTGCATTACCTATTGAACAATCTCTTGATTATGATGTAGTGAAGTCTGCTGTATTAAGGGCATATGAATTAGTTCCGGAGGCATACCGTCAAAAGTTTAGGTCTCGTGCAAAAATAGCCAAGCAAACGTACATAGAATTTGCACGAGAGAAAAAGGCACTGTTTGAAAAGTGGTGTCTTTCTAGTGGGGTTAGTACTTTTGAGCAGCTTCGAGAGTTAATCTTGTTGGAAGATTTCAAACCATGCACTCCTGAGAATGTTGTTGTTCATTTAAATGAACAGAAGGTGCAAGCTCTCACCAATGCTGCTGTCATTGCGGATGAGTTTGTGTTGACGCATCGTAATGTGTTTTCTTCCGCCACAAAAATCATCGCTGATTGTTAAAAGCTCAGAGCTACGGTTGCTTGGTAATCGTTCTGCAAATAATGAAATGTCTGGTGGGGTTAGGCATAAAGCTAGTCTAAACGTGGTGAGGATAGACGGGCTTGTTTTTATTGTCTTGCCCCAGGTCATTTAGTGTAAGGCCTGGAAGAAGAGAAATTCTGGTTCTCAGCCTAAAAATGTAGCAATGGTGCAATCTGTTCCTGAACTAAATGAGTTGAATGCTGCTGTTTACAGTATGAACCTTTTCTTTCTTCTGGTTCAGTTTCTTTCTCCTGACTCTGAGTCACAGGCAGTAAGGATTTTGAGGGACACTGGAGCCATGCAGACTTTGATTCTGGAAGAGACGTTTCTCAGCGGAGTCATATACAGGTAGTGATGTATTAATTCGAGGATGTGAGATGGGATGTGTTAATGTTCCTCTCCATAGGGTGTACTTGGATTCTGATCTAGTGACAGGACCAGTGATGGTGGGTGTGAGCTTCCGCTTGCCTGTAGATGGTGTCAGTCTGATCCTGGGGAATGAGCTTGCTGGTGGTAAGGTTTTCCCTAGACCTATTGTAACTCACAAGCCTAGTATTCATGAGTTACCTGACCTGTCTACCCAATTCTCTACCGTATTTCCTGCCTTTGCTATAACCCGTGCCCAGTCTAAAAAGTCTGACATCTGTGATCTTTCAGACAGCATCCTTTTCTCAAATGTGAGGTGAGTGTGGTGCCTGAAGTTGTCAAAATCGACTAAACTAAGTACCTTGCCAGATCTTTCTTTAAAGGTTTGCAGGGAGGATTTGATTGCTGCTCAGACCTCTGATCCTTCCCTGGCCCCTTGCATTAAGGCCGCGGTGGACATTATGCATGTGCCAGATGCTAGGGTAGCATATTATTGGGAGGTTTAGTGCTGATGCGCAAGTGGCAGGCGCAATGTTCTGATGCGAAGTGGCAAGAAGTTCACCAAATTGTGATACCGTCCGATTACCGTTCGCAGGTTCTTCAGCTCGCTCATGCAAGTGCTCTATCAGGACATTTGGGTGTGACAAAAACCTTCCATCGTGTCTTAAATATTTCTTTTGGCCTGGATTGAAGTCATCTGTGTCCAAATTTGTTCATTCCTGTCATAGTTGTCAATTGGCAGGCAATCCAAACCAAATCATTCCCCCAGCTCCACTTATTCCGATACCAGTTATTGGTGAGCCGTTTGAACGATTAATCATCGATTGCGTAGGGCCTTTGCCTAAGTCAAAGTCAGGGCATCAATACATATTGACTGTCATGTGTTCTGCGACTCGTTATCCTGAGGCAATTCCTCTACATACCATTAAGGCTAAAATAGTGGTACATGATCTTATTAGTCTTTTGACCTACCGAAAGTGATCCAGTCGGATCAAGGCACTAATTTTACATCCAAAGTGTTTTCACAGATGTTAAATGAGTTGGGCATTAAACATCAATTGGCTAGTGCCTACCATCCACAATCTCAAGGTGCTTTGGAGAGATTTCATCAGACTCTTAGTCCATGCTCCGAAAGTTTTGCATTTCGACAGGTAAGGATTGGGTAGAAGGTTTACCTTTGATCATGTTCGCTGTAAGGGAGAGTGTTCAGGAATCGCTGGGTTTTAGTCCAGCAGAACTGGTTTATGGACAAGCAAAAAGAGGTCCCCTAAAGTTGCTCCATGAGCAGTTGTCACTGTCCTTCTCCAGTGTCTATCCTTTATTATGTTAGTTCCTTTCGTGCGCGGCTTAATGAAGCATGTGAGATTGCCCGTGCTCATCTGGAAAACTCTGTCTAGGATGAAAGCCCAGTACGTACCTTTCAGCCTGGTGACTCTGTGCTTGTCTTACTTTCTGTTCCTGAATCAGCCCTACAGGCTAGGTTTACCGGTCCTTACACAATTGAAAGGAAACTTGGTGATACCAATTACCTTGTTTGTACTCCTGACCGCAAGCGAAAGAGTAGAGTATGTCACGTGAACATGCTAAAGGCTTATGTGGCCCGTAACCAGTCTCAAGATAATTCCACTTGTAAACCAGTGTCTGTGTCTACTGTGTCTACGGCCATCAATATATAGTCCTGAGGAGGATGGGTTAGAAGCAAAGGATGCTCTGATCTTGTGTGATCGTTTGCAGAATTCTGCAGTTTGGGATAATTTGGAGTCCTATCTCTCTTTTGTCTACCAATCAGGGAGAAGCTGTGAGTAATTTGATTGGTAAATATCCCAAACTCTTTTCTGATGTACCTTCATAAACTACGGTGATATGTCATGATATCGAGGTAGATGACGGTTCGTCAAATAAGCAACATCCTTACCGTGTTAATCCGAAGAAACGTGACATTATGAAAACTGAAGTACAGTATCTCCTTGAAAATCATCTTGCTGTTCCTAGTCAAAGTCCGTGGAGTTCCCGTGTATGTTAGTACCTAAATCTGATTCCACCTACAGATTACCGTAAAGTCAATGCTGTGACTAAACCAGACTCCTTCCCACTTCCAAGGATGGAGGATTGTGTGGACCGTGTTGGTAGTGCCCGTTATGTCACAAAATTAGACCACCTAAAAGGATATTGGCAGGTTCCCTTAACCTCTCGTGCTTCAGAAATATCAGCGTTTGTTACACCTGATGACATGACTACTCCATCATGGCATGCGAAATGCTCCTTCCACTTTCCAACGGCTTATGAATCGGGTATTGTCAGGAGTATCAACTGTGAAGTATATCTTGATGATGTTGTAGTATATTCTAACTCATGGGAAGATCATTTAGCCAAGTTAGAGGTAGTATTCAGCCGGTTGGCTGATGCCTCTTTGACTCTGAATTTAGCCAAGTGTGAATTTGCGAAGGCTATTGTCACATATCTTGGCAAACGTGTTGGGCAAGGCCAGGTTCGGCCAAAGTCTGTGCAATTGTTGAGTTTCCTACACCTGCTAACAAGCGTGAGCTGCGGCACTTTTTGGGTTTGGCAGGATATTATCGAGGCTTCTGTAGAAACTTTGCTGCTATTGTTTCACCTCTTACTGACCTAAGTACATCTAGGAAGTTTGTGTGGTCTACGGAATGTATGAATGCTTTCAATGCTGCTAAGGATTTGCTCTGTACTGCAAACTCTGTTCTTTCTGCACCCAACTTTTCATCACCATTTAAGCTACAGGTGGATGCAAGCGCTACTGGAGCTGGAGCAGTCTTGTTACAGGAGGATGATGCTGGCGTTGAGCATCCTGTATCTTTTTTTTTTCTCTAAAGTATTCTAAGACCCAACAAAATTACAGCACAATTGAGAAAGAAGCGTTATTGTTAGCACTCCAGCATTTCAAAGTGTATTTGGGTGGAAGTGCTAATACCATTACAGTTTATACTGACCACAATCCCTTGGTGTTTCTAATGAGTGTCCAAAGCTAACCTACGTTTAATGCGGTGGTCTCTTATCATGCAGGAGTACAATATTAAGATTCTGCATAAAAAGGGAACTGACAACTTGGTAGCTGATGCATCGAACGTAGGTTCTTGCAGTTACCAGGATTTCCTGTCATGGGTAAAAAATATTACCATACTTGTAATTTTTTTTTGTGTGTGTGTGGTGAAGGTGATGCGTCCTTGATGCGTCTTTTTCCTCTATTTCTCTCTCTCCTCTCTACTCACAAGTAGGAGGAAATGGCTACCACCTGACATCATTGTTTGGCTGTGCCCACTGATTGGAGGATGAGAGAGAGAATTTGGGATTTAAACAACATTGTTAACAATGTGAGGATCCTTTCTGGATCCACTTTTTGGTCCTAAGAATTCTCTTGCTGCTTTTGTTGATTTGTACTCTTGTTAAGTTGGATCCTTTAAGTGGAATTGTGTTAATTTACCTCTGTTATATTTATCCTTATTGTTAACAAAACTAGTCTTTGTTTGTAAGTAATTGTTTGTGATGAGGCCTAGAGTTTTTTGTAACTGATAATTTAGTTTGGGGTTTAGTAGAGAGGGGGTGCTGTTTTTGTTCTTGAGTCTTTCTTTCCTGTTAGTTAAGGAGTTAGGGTATTTTAATGCACTTTTGTTTCTCTTTCTTTTGGCAGGTTAGTTAAATTCTGAACACCAGTTATAGGGGTTTTGTTTGTTGTTTTGGCCTGAGCCCCCTCTTGAAGTCTTTTATAGCCTCCTAACAATAAACCTGTTAAGTTTTCTTATTTCTGGTGCAATGTGTTTAATTTGTCTTTAACCTATGAAGGTTGGTGACTGGTCAGCAGTGCTGCTTCCGCTTTATTTTGTTGCGGGACGTTTCTCCCTAGACATAATAATTGGGCTCGTAACAGTATATAGAGCTGAATGGCTTGCATCTATGCTGATTTTATTTTTTTTATGGATGGTCAAGAATAATAAAGAGCTAAAGATCCAAAAAAGAGCTCAGATGATTAACATGGGCTAAGAACAGAAAGGTTACATTAGCCTAACTGGTTTTCTGATTTCTGTTACTAAAGTGTAGACCAGTGTCTCAACCTTAGTTCTGCAATTTTTTATTAAATTCAATTGTTTTATTTACAATACACAGCAATGGTCATATCACAAAGTGATAAGGAAAAGGAAAAAACATTGAGAGAAACCAGACCCAACCGGGAACCCATCCTCATTTTGGTGATAATGGATGGCAGGAAGTGATTTGCAGTCATACTGTGTGTTAGGAGGCTGAATGTTTAGTATGACAGGAGATGTGTTTAAGTTAATATGGAGTCCTCTTTTATCATTGAAGTCTCAGATACAAAACTGATTGTAGGAATGTCAGTCCTGAACTTTTGAGCGACAACACTCAAAAGTCTTCAGAGAACAACTGTTTGCATCAGCTGAGTCCAGGGCCGTCTTCATAGTAAAGTATAACCGTCACCACACACTTCCCAAGCAGACCAAATGAGACCTCCATGCAACGAGATCTCCAACCATTTTTGTAAAGTTTTTCTGCTCTACCACACCAACTTCAATTTAAAAAAAAGGCAATTAATTAGTTGATTAGTTAAATTACATGCGAGTGTGCTGGGAAGTGAGAAAACACTAAAATGTTCAGGGCAGTGGTCATCCAAGACTAAGGTTGAAAACCACTGTAATAGACTCATTTGAACTTTAATATTAAATTTGTTAAAAAAAAAATCAAAAAGCTGAGTTCTAGCTTAAATGTTAGTTTGCTTATGCCACACCATGGTAAAGTATTTAAGATAAGATAATATAAGATTCAATTATTTGTCAAATCTACCTTTACAGCTCAGTGAAATTATTTTTTCCAGATTTTTTCTCAGATTGAAAGCTTGAGTCAGAACACAGGGTCATCTGCCATAACCCTATCTGCTTCAGGCCTCTATAGTGGCCACAGCCTGTTTAACATCCAATATAGAAGAATAGATCTGAATAGAAGAAATAAATGATTAAATCCTGAAAAGTTATTTTAATACAATAATATATTAGTGATTTATGTGATAAATCAAACCTTTGTTATACATGTATCTTGTTTTGCAATTATTTTTATTGAGATTTTTACCAACATGACGAGATCTGGTTGAGATTGAATCCCTCACAACCAAAAGCCACAACAAGAGAGAAGCGCAAACGCCTTAGTTTGCAGCTTAAGGACACACTAGCTAGGGCATGCCAGTAATGTCAGAATCGGGAAGAGTAACACACAATCATAACAAACATTAACAAAGAAGAACTTGTCACAGGTGTTACTTCAGCACCAAGAAGTCTGTTCTAGTTTTTTTTTAATTCGTGTGGTGACTCAAGATGGTTCCACCCTGAAGAGTCTTGGACTCAGTTTATGCGGGCAGTTTTTCTATGATGGCTTGTGACTGCTCAATGAGTGTGCCATGAGAGTTCATCAGGTGTGAAAATTATCATTTGTGTGAGGAAAAATAATCCATGGTATGAATAATGAGGAAAACCTAGAGTAAGTGTTTTTCCAGTACATTTTCACATCTAACTCAATTTTCACCTACTGATTTTACCAACTGTGGTAAAATCCACAGTTATTTGCTACTCTTGGGGATGATTCAGCTAAGCAACCAAACCAAAAAGAATTTTGTTCCAGCGGGGATGCTATAACCATAAATGTCAATATTAGAGTCCTTGGTAGCTAATGACATCTTTCTTTACACAGAAGCAATAAGCCACTTAAAGGTTCTCCTTCTCTGTGCCTGAAAAGGAAACATAATCCTAAAGTACAAGATTTATACTGTGTTCAGCATGTTTGCTGACAGATACTGTGCTATAATATCACAGCTAGATTCTTGTTAATGACTATGTAATTTCCCATGTTCGGATGAGCAGTAGCCAGCCACTACTAGCAAATGTGCCCTGAGCCCATGGACTACCTCGAAACTGTATGGACAATGTGACGCAGAAAGTCTGTTTTAGTAATGTAATTAATATGGAGAACACAAATTCAAAGCACACTGAATACAAGGCCAGCACCTTTGATCTGAAGACAGAACTGTTAAATATTCAATCTCTCACATTTAAAGCGCTTGCTATTAATGAAACTATAACAGATCAGGACTTTGATATACTGTGTTTTATAGAAATCTGGATTAAGCAGAATGGGTGTGTAGCATTTAAGGAATCCAGTCCTCCTGGACACAGCTGCATACATCAGCCTTGGCTAACTGGTAGAGGAGGAGGATGCATTAGAAGTTATATATATTAACTGTAACAAGTTCGACCCTTTGTGCACGGGTGGCACCACAGACACAGGGACATGAGGCGAGGTCTTACGGGTAAAAGGGTATTTAGGTAAAATTGGGGAAGGAAAGGGTTAACAAAGGGAGGATGGAAAGAAAGGGAAGGAAAGAATGTGCACGTGCAGGTCTGGTGGCCAGTGCCAGATCAAAGGCGTACTCGCCTCTTTGAAGTCCCTGTGGCTTGTTCCATTGCCCCGCGTGCATGCCGCTCTTCCGTGTTATAGTGCACGTGTCGTGAGCTAGTGAGCTTCGGAGTGAGCGAGGAATGATATTGATTTGGGCGCATGCCCAACACAGACGCACTACGTGACATTAACATAAAAAAAGTTGCCATAAATAATAAGTCTGCTCAGTCGATTCTAATAATTATTCTTTACAGACAACCAGGGCCATACTCTGAAGTTCTCTGTGAATTTGCAGATTTCTGATTTGCAATATCAGAAAGGTGTTACCCAGCAAAAAATTGCAAAGACTTTGCAGTTATCATCATCAACTGTGCATAATATCATCCGAAGATTCAGAGAATCTGGAACA
>JAQMYJ010000012.1:6290458-6306022 GCA_030014305.1 Clarias laeviceps | reverse complement strand
TCTCCACATCATTGCATTCAGTTTTTATTCACAATTTGTTTAGTGTCCCAACTTTTTTGGAATCCGGTTTGTAGCTACTGGGCTAAATATCATGAGAAGGTCACAGTTATAGACTGTATTAAAAAGAACTGGACAAACTCTCACCCGCAGCTTTTCTGAAGAGCGGTTTTGAAGCTTAACTGAGTGAGATTTGCTCAAGCCACTTTGGCAGGAGCTGACTCCACCTAAATCCCGGTTAATTCTTAAATGGGCAAATGGGTGGAGCAAACGGAACTTGGCTGTTGGTTGGAACACACCTATTTACAAGCTAGTTTAGCTTTAGCTTAGCTAAAATGCTAAGGTAGATTATGTTAATTTATAAACTAATGTTACTTTGCATTTAATTGAACTTCATGTGTCATCAACTCCTACTGTACATTGCATGTGGTAATTAAAGTACAAAGATTCCAGTTAGCTAGTTGGCAAAAGTGATGGACAGCAGCCAGCTAGCAGTCACTCAAATCATCCACACTCCTAATTATGCATACTTTTTGTTGGCATACTATAATTTTAACTGGTGAGTTACATAAAAATTCACCCCTGTACAGTTGTCATGAATGGGAAAATCTAGCTATGGAGACCAAACATGGCCTAGTGGTCATTTACAGAACTGCATATTTTGGCATTTTTCAGACCTGGAGGTGAAAGCAGACAATGGACAGGCATGATTCTTGATATTGATGGACTTAGACATAATGCTTCCTCTTTTATTTTGGGCCAAACATAGCTATCATGGGCTGGTGAAAAGTTAAGTGTGACTGCAGAGAAAAAAAAAACATTATTAGAGCTAGATTATGATAAAAGTGGAAAAGTACTTCAGATTCATTGAAAACCATTAATTTTTACCAAGAAAATGAGTTTCTATATGTGTTCAATAAGATTATAAATATATATCATAAAACCAGGCATAAATGGTCTGATTAATTAGGTTTATTAGCCAGGTACAGGAAAGTGCCTAATAATAATCTGACACTAGTACAATAAGGTGGGAAAGATGTTATATACAGTACTGTATAACATATCATATAATTCACAATCTTGCCCTTATATCACACTCAGTAGGTATATCATTATATAATACTTTTTGTTTGTTTGTTTAATTTCTTAAGAGCAGTAATTTTATGTGGTTCTGTAGTTCTGGCTTAGTTAATAAAATGGGTAAGGGAAATATGTAAAATATAACAAAGGGAGAAAACATATATTTTACTAAAAGGATAATTCACAACAATAAAACAGAAAAGAGATTTAGCAAAATGGTTAGGTAGCAAAGAATCCAGTGTGATAGTATGGCTATTAAATATGATAATCATTTAATATTACATATAGAAGTTACATTTTTGTAATATTTTCGCATTGCATTACTATGAAAGCCTTAAATCTGAATACACCATGTAAACAGGTAATGTAGTTTAGATTTAAATTTAAGTCTTTACATTAATGTAGTTTAGATTTAAATTTAAGTCTTTAAATTAGACTTAGAACAATATAATGACCAGTACATGTGTAGTATTACATACTATTGATGTTTCATTCCATTCCAAAAAGTAGACAGCAGAAAGCAAATACATATATGAATATGAACATATATGAGGCATGTACATGTGCTGTGCAATAGTCTCCAGCCTCCTCTCTTTTCATCCAATTACATTAGAGAAACAGGAACAAATGTTTTACTGTGACAGGCTGCAAAGTGCCTAGAAATACAATTTAAAACTTGGTTGTTTATGCAACAACCTTAGCAGAAACCTCATTTACCTTCTCCTCTGTTCCTCAAAGTCATCTGTCATCATCTGCACCTATCACTCACTGGTTCATACCTTAGGTTTTTTATTCTTGAATGGTTCATAGGTCACTATGTTGCTTAACAAACAAAAAACATTCTTATGAAACTGCTCAGGTACAGGGACTTGACTAAAATAAGAGACAAAAAAATCATTAAGGAAGCCTTGAGAACTATTCCACAAGACTACATTAAAAAAAACAAGGAAGTTTGGCTCTATAGAAGCAAAAAATGGAGAAATGAGAGGGGTCAAGTCTTTTGCACAGTGCAGTATATGTATAAATAAAGCACTGTATTACAGATGTGTGCATGTGTTCATTACTTTGCTACAGGAATTAAAGCAGAAAGTGTCACCTGTTTGGGAAATCAAGCATAATGTATTCCATGCTCTGTTTCTGAGACATGCTTGAAAACACTTGAAAAATGTCACACTGGAAAACTGAAAGGTAAGCTAATAGACACACAGTTTCATACCGAGCCCATTACATTCTTTAACCATGGAAGGAACCGGGACACCTTCTGAAAGACATAACCGTTCTTGCAATCCATTTGTGGGGACTGACTCACGACGCCGGTGAGAAAGAAGACCTCTCTGTACAAGGTGAGGACAGGACTGCCTGAGCTGAAGGAGCAATCAGCTTTAGAACGTGGCAGGGTGCACGCCATCTTGTTGTTAACCTTAAAGCCAGAACAAAAATGGTTCAATTTAAACCCTTCGGTCAGCACATTTAGTAAATGGCTATAACAAATTTCTGTTAAATAGAAATGGAGAAATCTTTTCACCTGGCCTGAGTGGCGCGCCACACAAGCTTGCAGTTTGCTGTAAGACAGATGATTTAGCCTGAGGTTTCCCTGAAACTCGAGGTCGTCTTTCCAACCAGTAACCACGCCCATGTAGTCGCCAGACATCAAGACACTTTCTGCAAAATCTCTCTCAGGCAGGCAGGCTGGCACAACCCTTTTCTTAAAGATGATCTTGTCCCTCAGCTCTATCACAGCTAGATCATTTTCTGGTTTCCCTTCCAGGTAAAGAGGATGAACATAAACCTGCTTTACATACAGGGTCTGTTCACCAACCTCACTGGATGTCACCTTCTTTCCTGTAACAAATGTGTTACTGCTGTTTTAATGGCAATTAATAGAAGTGTATAAAATATTTACCCATTGCACTTTTAATTATGACAGTTTAATTATTGACAGAAAAATGATGTCATATTTCATATGAAATTAAGAAATTGACAGTTTTCATGTGTATAGGATAATTTTGGAGGTCATAATTTTTTTGAAGAGTGTATTTTCAACATAATTTTCTTGTTTCTTTTAAGAAAAGAATCTTGTGAAAATGGTAAACTTTCCCATATACTGTACACAAGCCCATTGATAAATTTTATTATTATTATTTTTTTTTTATTATTTATTTTATTTTGCAAGGGTCTTCAGGGTCTCAGAATGCAGCAGAACATTTCCTTTCACAACATAATACAGTCAACCCCCGCAAAGTCACGGTTCAGGGGTCGCGGCTTTAGTTGTTTGCGGATTTTTCCTTGGAACCTAACTAATAATTGTTTGGGTAAACGCCCGCAAATATTCTCCAAAATTATTATTATTTTTCCGTGGGAATATACACTTTATTTTATTTTATTTTAGTTTAGTTTATGCGTTTTAATGCTAAACTATTAAGAAGAGACACAGCAGTACAGAGATGTACAGTACGGTTTACCTTTACATTATTATTTTTTTTAAGGCTAATGTATTAAGCCGAGTTTGAAATTAAGTTAACATGTTTTGGGAGTATGGGAGGATATTTGGGGTTTAAACAATAACAACAGGCATTTATATGCATTTTTTTAACCACATCCAAAATTTGTGATTTTTTTTAACATTTGGCCGGAGCTCTAGAAACGTAACCCCTGTGAATTTCAGGAGTTGACTTTTTGTATATGCTTTTTGTGTTTCAGTATTACAAATAAGCATCACTCACCCACAGCCACCTGGAAATCATCGTGTTTGCGTGCACACTGCGCAGTGGTCAGTACAAAGTTCTCTTTAAGGATAACACCACTGCAAAACCCACTCGACATACTGTTCCGCAGCAGAGCCTTAATATGTGACAGGAAAAAAATTTAACGGGACAAGTGCAGAGTGTATTAATGTTAAGGTGCATGCTTGTTCTGAGGTGGTGTACCTGCCAGGGACACTCTTCAGCATTGCAGTCCAGTCCTGCGTACTCCGAGCGCATGTTGCTGGACTGCCGGCTGTCCCACTGGCTCAGACTGCTCACCTTCCCACATGGGAACGACACTGAGAGAAAATAAAACACTGTGTTAAAATAGGAGTTTAATCCTTAAACAAAGCAGATGAGTGGAAAAGAAATTATTATTATTAGTATTATTATTATTGTCCATAAATGTATTTTAAATCAGATTTAATACACATGCTATTTGCAAGAAAATAATTAGTATTTTATTTTATTTTATTTTAAGTACCTATAAAATATTATTTTAATTAATTTCATTTAGATTTAATTTGATATTTCCCACTTAAAAATTTTTTTTTTGATTACTATGACAGTTTAACCTAAAAGTGTATTTTTGTTTGTTTGAAACAAACTCACACACATACTGTTACGGAAACACCAGGCTCTGCCCTCAGACAACGTCCCCATTCATCCGAATTCTAAACACACACACCTGAACCTCATCACCAACACAAGATAAATACACCTCACTTCCCGTCACCCAGCGTCTAATCTTACGGACAAGGACTCCATGATCTGCTACTCACAACGATCTTTCTACGCCTCGTCTCCTGCCCTCTCGTCTAATCGTCTCTCCTACCTGCACCCGTTCTGGTTTTCTGCATTTTTGTCTGTGGGGTCTGTTATTCCGTGATCTGACCAAATGAAGCAACCACAGATTATAACACTGCCTCCAGTGGCTTGTACTGTGGCCGATATGCATGATGTGTGCTTTGCCTTATGCGCTTCCCTTCTTCCCCCGACATCCTCATTGCTCTGGAATAGACTCAATCTGGACTCATCAGACCAGATGTCCTTTTTCCATTGCTCCAAAGTCTAATCTTTATGTTCCCTAGGAAATTCAACACTCACTGACAAGTGGTTGTCTTATGAACACACTGCTGTTTGGGGCAAATTCTGTGAGTTCCCATGTCACCATTCATGATTTCTTCCACAAAGTTCATGGTTCAGCACTATCCTTCAAGTTTGTGATAATGTGTTGAAGGTTTCTTAACCCAGTTGCAGTAATTTCAAATCTCCTTAGTTTTCTTTGGCTGACGTACATCCTCAAAGCAGCATTACTCATCTAACAGCATACAGCAACAGGGTTTCCTCATATGTGAAACCCATTGCACTCTGTCATTTGTGGTAAAGCATGACTGCATGAATTCCCACTTTAGGAGAAAAAGAGGGCCCACAGTGAGTGGGATAAGAGGAACCTGAACTAGTCATTGATTTGTTTCTATGAAAGCCAACAGTCATCCAGCCTACAGATTCAGACACCTCACACAGCATCCTCCTTTTTACTTGCCTGCTCATGCTGTCTCATGATTTAGTAACTCTGTTAACAAATGGACACACCTAGAAATATTTATTTAAAAGTTGCTAGGTGATGCCAGTTTTATCCAAGATTCTTGCTAGTGTCTCAATATGTTGTTTGTGTAGCCCATATTGATGTAGTATTACGTCATAGTTGATGTAGCTATACATTTGCTAGGTGGTAGCCAGGTTGTTGCTGGGTGGTCTCTGTGGAGATCCAGATGCCTACTAGTTGACTGTTATGTTTTTCTAAATGTTTGCAAGTTCGTTGCTATAGTATCCCTGAAGGTTTAGGGGGGGTGGGGGTGTGGATCCCATGTCCATGCTTAATGGTTGACAGGGAGTTGCTTAAGATGTGGTTGCTAGATTATTAGTAGGTACAGTAGGTGTGCTTTAGATGGTGTCAAAGGTGGGCATTATAGTATTCTAGCCAGTTGATTGGCAGTTACTGTGGTCTCACAACTGACTCCTAGAGTGTTCTTCTAGAGTGGTTGTTATGGTATTCCAGATTGCTGCTAGCATTTTATAGTGATTGCAAGGGTGATTTACATTGTTTCTTGGGATTCAATGCTATACAATGGTATCCCAAGTGGTGATCCCAAGCTATGGTATTCCATGTCGGTGCTAGTCTGTTGCTAGCCATTTGTTATTTACATTTACATTTAGGCATTTGGCAGACGCTCTTATCCAGTATCCGTCATTGGATAGCTATTTACACTGGGTTTATAGGATACTAACTAGGTTTCTAGGTAGTCAGGGGTTAAGGCATTGGACTACGGTTCGGAAGGTCCCAGGTTCAAATCTACTACGGTTCAATTGGACTACGGTTCGGAAGGTCCCAGGTTCAAATTCCACAACCACCAAGTTATCCCTGTTGGGCCCTTGAGCAAGGCCCTTAACCCTCAACTGCTCAGATGTATAATGAGATTAAAATGTAACTCGCTCTGGATAAGGGTGTAAGTCTAATTATTGAATAAACAGATATGTCTTGAGTGGTTGTGTAAAGATTGTCAAAGACTCAGCTGTGTGGACATCTAGAGGAAGTTCATTCCACCACATAGGTGCCAGAACAGAAAAGAATATGGGTGCACGTCTTCCTTGATTCCTACAGGAAACTACAGTGCAGGTACAGGAAACAGCTACAGGAAACCAGTGCAGAGAACGAGGTGGTGTGGGAGAACTTGGGAAGATTGAAAACGAGACCTGCCAGAAGTGATTTGTTATGAAACTTACAATTTTAAAGGTAATTGCTGGAGTGTTCCAGTTGGCTGCTGGGGTGTTTTACAGTATATTGTATTTCAGGTAGTTGCTAGGACATTGCTAGTGGTTGCTATGGTGGAGTTAGACGGTCACTATGTCATCCTTGGTGGTTATGACAGTATATCATACCAAGTGGTTGCTCAGGTCTTATTTAGTTGCTGCTACGTTATTTTGGGCACATGGACATGTATCTAAATATCAAATGAAACAAGAAGGCTCACCAGCAGGTACACATTTCTCTTTCTGCTGCAGCTTCCATCCCCAAGCGCAGGAACACTCATACGATTGATAGCCCGGCTTACAGAACTGACTACAGCCTTTGTTCTTATCAATGACACATATGGTCTGATCTGTAACAGAAATAAATAAAAAAATATGTTTAAACAGACAATTCTGACAAATGCAGCATTTTCATTTACAAGTGCTGTGAGAAAAACATCACCACACAAGGGTAGGTCAAAAATTATCCACACTCTGACTATATAATTTATTTTAATTATATTATAGTCATATACGTCATTTTTCGACATAATTTCCTTGCTTTCTAATACACTTTGTCCATCTTTCAACTATCTTTGTATTTACTCATTAAAAATGTTTAAGGCACAAATGTACAAATGTACTGCTGTCTTGTAGTAAAACCTTGTCCTTGTAGTTCTGCTTTTCGAAGACCAAACTGGTTAAAGTCAGATGGAGTGAGATCAGGACTATAGCGAGGATGCTTTAACACCTCAAAAACTCGTAAACTAAATTTAATTTTTAAAAACACACTAACCGCTGTAAAGTAAAAATAAAACAAATTAACCTGCACTTTACCTTTGAAAAGAATCGCGACGGAGCAGTGTTTCTGTGTAAAGCAGAGGGAAAGAGTGTGTGTGTGTGTGTGTCTGTGAAGGTGAAAGGTCGCACAACACAACAAATCGATATGAAATTCGTTGCCAACTCTTTTAGTAATCGATTTTTATCGATTTAATCTATTCGTTGTTGCAGCCCTAGATGGATCCATGAATCACCAGTAATGATTCTCTTTAAGAAACTTTCACCTTCCTTAGAGTATTGCTACAAATTCTGTTTGCAGATAACCAAACACTTCAGTTTATGCTCTTCCGTGAGTCGTCACAAGAAATGATTCACGGCAAGCTGCTCTGCTTTCGTGCAAATCCCAAGAAAGGCATCCATTTTTTGCTCACACCGCAGTTACAAATGAACTGATGTAACACATTCACACCTGCACAGCAGTGACTGTAGAGACAGTAGTCTTGAACGGAAGACCATGGATTTTGACAGAAGATTTAAATATAACTGGAGTGCGGATAACTTTTGACTGACCTTTGTATGTGTGTGTGTGTGTAATTTTTTTTTTTACACTTTTCAAAACTTTTTTTTTTTTTTTTTTACCTGTTTCACAGTGCACCCCTGAAAATCCTGATTTGCAGATGCAGTCGTAACCACCAACACTGTCTGAGCACATGGCTCCATTTTTGCACGGCTGGTTTGCACATTGATCTCCATCTGTAAAATAATGTTGTTTAGAACAATAATAATGTAATGAACATTGTGAGACATCGAGACATCTAGAAACTTCTGTAGTCAACTAGGGACCGTGGAGGCTAATGTTGATTGGGCACTGAGAAAAAAAAGCTGTGGCTTGTGGAAAATATTTCCACCTAAAACTGGAAATTACTTCCATTACATTTTAGCAATATTATTTAAATGTAATTATACATGCATACTTCTTCTACAGTGGTGTTCAAAAGTATTAGGATGACATATGCCATGGATTATATGCCATAGGTCCTCACCTATCTGGATGAAGAGTTGTGCTAATTAGAATCAACTGGTTTAGTTAACAGATGGAACAAATACGTGGCTAAACTTTTACTTTCAAATACGTGGCTAAACTTTTACTTTCAAATACGTGGCTAAACTTTTACTCTCTAATACGTGGCTAAACTTTTACTTTCTAATACGTGGCTAAACTTTTACTTTCTGGGTGTAATTATTATTATTATTATTATTACTCTGTATAACTGTAATTCGGAAGCAAATTGCAAACTTCTGCAGCAAATTTCTGTACATGATCTTCAGGAAGCAATCAAGCAGGCATGGATGGAGCAAGTGATGTCAAAGTTTTCTGACTCTATGCCCAGTCGGATCCAGCATGATTTGAAGAATAAAGGACTTCATACTAAATATTGATTGGTGCATTGAAATTTCATTTGCAAATTTTTGTATAGTCTTAATTGTCATTATTTTAAAAAAAAAATTAATATCATTAAAACACTGAATTTCTTTTTTTCTCTCAATACCATTGGCCACCGCTGTGTATTGCGGGAAGCAAGAAGTGCACCATGAGGTTTTGACCATTTGCATGCAATTAGAATACAACAGTGTTACTTACAGGATAAATACATGACGTGCAGGTATTTCTACTTACCTATGTACACGGACCAGAAGATATCCTATATTAAAAGAAAATAGAAGACAAGACTATATTGTTAAAACAACATCCCAGTGCAGTACTCCTTCCTTCCAGCAGAGGCCAGTATATCCAGTCTTCTACTCACTTACTCATTTACTGTCCCCAATTTAGATCAAGCGTTTTCAGTTAATCATTACAGGGTCTTGCAAATCTCGTATTTTAGCACTTGTTTGCACTTCTGCCATTAATCTGACCATTTCGCTAACATTCAATTAGAGATTGTGGGTGGCCTGGATTTTGGATCGTTAAACACACAATAATAATAATAATTATTATTATTATTACTACGTAGTCTTCTACCCACTCTGCAATATTATATGCTAGACTATAAATCTGCAATTTTAAAACTGCATACGTGGATGACGGCCTCAGAGACTCACCGTGCGGTAAGTGTCCTGAAACACCTCTCTCGCTTCTTCATAATTACACACTTCCTCCAGACACTCCCGCTCAAGGTTGTGGGGGAGCGTATTCTCCTCGTTTCCTTCATTCGCTCTCTTCTGGCGGCTTATGACTTCACTCGCCTCCTTCTGGTCCAGGAACACTGGGACTGAGGTGACAGCAGCTGAAGCTCAATGATCTCAGTCGATGCATTAAAATTCAATCGTTACTGTATATCTGACCTGGCACATCCAATCCTGTCACATCAAATCAGATATAAATCCATACCTCTGCTTTTGTCCAGTCCAGCTGTCACATAACCCAACAGCAGGGTTAGGGGAAGTGCTGTATGCAGCCACACCATGGTAGAGTTTCAATCCGCAGCTAGTCTGAGTCCTCCTGTAATGTTTAAAGGTCATCCCGAAACAGCTGTTTACTTTACTGAGTACCCTTTGATCATCACAATATTGATCTTTTCACCATTTCACTACTGTACATACAGCTTCTTTTCAACCTGCTAGCCATATCACAGGTTGGTTTTTATAGCAGTGCACATATAATATAATAGAATTCATTTTAAAATCAGCAATGTTTCAATTACTTTAACAAGTTGGATTTGAATATATTGTAATCTAATAAAATAATGCTAATACAACTGCATGTGACCTAAAAAGGAAGGATTTCAATGCAAGAAATTATTTACTCTGAAGAGTACAGTTAAATTAAAAATACAATGTTGCGATATAGTAATAAGAATATGAATTTCAAGATTTCTAAGTAAAATAGAATTAAAATAGAAGTGTATAAAGTGAAGAAATTGTGCTTTTTATCTACAGAAACTCTGAGAGTGCAGTATAATGGTTTTATCTTACAAAAGTATGATAAATAAGTCCAAAAGAAATTAAATGCATTAAAAAAAAATCATATGGAGAAGTTGTTTGCTCGCAAACTCACGTATGCTATATTTTATCCCATGCATGGTTACGCAACACCCATAGATTTAACGTACGCATGAGGTGTTTCAAAAGGCCCAGGTTGACTAGGTCATGACTCAGCTGAACTATAATTCTGTTAACGGTAAAAAGGTGTGTTTCTAGACACAAATGCAAGTCTGGTTTAAGGCACCTGCCAAAGACGTATCCAATTAACATCAAGAACATTTAAAAATACTTGGCACAATTGAGTCATTTTGTAATTATGGTGTAATAAATGATAAAGGTTAAAATAGGTGAGAGTTAAGTAAGACAGGACCTTCATAACACAACTAGTAGTATTTTATAACTGTTTTATAAAGCAGTGGGTTCATGACCCAGCACCACCAAGTTGCAACTGTTGGGTCCTTGAGCTCGTACTTAACCCTCAAGATCTATACTTAACTGCTCAGATCTATAATGAGATAAAATCTACATCACGCTGGATAGGAGCATCTGCCAATTGCCATAAATTAATATTTTTATAATTTTTTTTTTGTTATTTTTTATTATTATTATTTATTTTTTCTTGTTTTCTTTATATTACTTGGAAACATTAACATTTTTTTCTTTTGACAGCTGCCTTAATCCAGAGTGACTTGCATTTGTTTCTAGTAACACGCCTTTCTACCATTAACTGGATTATACTTCAGCTGAGTCATGACCTGGGCCTTTTGAAACACCTCGTGCGTACATTTAATCCTAAAATTATGGCTGTCTATTTACTTCTTGTATGATCATGTACAGAATAAAATGTAGGAAATTTGACACTGTGAAGAGTTCTCCACCCTTCCATGAACACAACATGCAGTATCACAATAAGTGCTGAATCATTTGGCGCCACTGATGGACACGCGCCGCTAATGCCTTTGTTATGTGTGTCTACACTGCCCTCTTGTGGAAGCTGCGTGCCTTTTCTTTTATCCACTGAAAAACAAAGCTAAGTGTACCAGAGGCCTGCATTGATGGAGATGATGAACCATGCTAGGAGAAAATGCTAAACCTTATCATACTAGACACATCATTTCAGACATGTTTTTGATATTTCGCCAAATTGACAAGATTAATAAAACCCAAACTAGGGAAGTACTCTTATTTTTATTTTGTTTTCTGGTATACTAATCAGCACAAATTATGGTTCAATACAAACCTATTCTATATTCTATTATAGGCAAGAACCCAAAACAGATATCATTTTCTCCAGTGCCTCATATAAAAATAATAATAATAATAATGACCTTATTCTTGCATAATCATTTAGTTGACTATATGAACTCTATATGATATAAATAATTATATGATTAATGATGCATTATCTAATAACCAATCCCATCACTACTCACTAATCTTGATTAATCTTGACATCATAATATATCTGAGAGTCTGCTTACCCGACGTTTCCTTAAAACAACCCCCTGTTTATCAGCAACATTAATCCAGATACACCGGATGTAACGCTGTCCTGTTTATCAGCCCCGGTTTGAAATCCGCTTCTCAGACCATGCAAGGCGTGTTTACCATCAAGATTAGTGTAATACCGCTCTTTGAACACTAGAGGGAGCGCTCGACCTGCTTAAATCCCCATCCCTGAGAAGTGGAAGTGTACTGTACAGACTTTTATACTGTACATTTATTATTTTAAAAACATCATATCCAGGCCATTTTAATTTGCAATGTTATGTGATTTTAAAAAGTAAATGGATTGTCTATGAATGTCAATAGTAAAATTAAGAAAGAAAGAAAGAAAGAAAGAAAAAAGAAAGAGCTGTAGTTTTTTTATTCATTGTATTCCTTTTTTTCATGCTGTCAGTTTTAATTAATAATAAAAAATAAATAAGCAACAACAATAAATAATAATAATTAAAATGATATTAAAATTATATATATATATATATATATATATATATATATATATATAAGAACAAACATTATTCATATTTAATGCAGAGGCTCAAAAAGACCTAAAATCTTTTAAAGGACATACAGCAATATTCATGACAGTACCAGTCAAAAGTTTTGGCACATCTTCTCATTCTACGGTCTTTCCTAAGTTTTATGTCTTTCTACACTGTAAAACAATGCTGAACATTTTTTATTTATACAAAAGACTCAATCATTTCCTTTGAACAGTTGATATTGAGATGCATCTGCTACTCACTCTCTGTAAATCCTTCATACTGGCTCTAATCTGAGGTGCTGGTTTTTAATTGGTGATTTCTGAGGCTGGTGACTCTAAATGAACTCCTCTGCAGCAGAGGTCAGTTTTGGTCTTGCTTATGTGTGCGAAGGTCTTCATGAGAGACAGTTTCATCATGGTGCTTGATGGTTTTTTTTTTTGTTGTTGTTGTTACTTAATTACCTAATGTAATAATGTCATGTGTTATTTTACAGTTAAAAAAAAAAAGAACTCCAAACTTGTGTCCAAAACTTTTGACTGGTACTGTAGATATTCAGAGATTTGCGTAAACAGTCATTCTTTCTGAAAAGCATCACATTTTGAATAACATGAAACACACTTGCATGACTCTATGACATTGCATGATTTAATCCTCTACAAATTGGCTACGCAGTTACCTATAAAATAGGCTTAAAAGTCTGATGTAACTTCACAACAATCTCCCTATGATTTCCTACAGTCTGAAGGTTGTACTGGTTCGGGATCAAAGTAAGGCTACGCTTACATTACAAGCAAAATTTTCATTTTGTTTTTGTTTTTTTTCAGGGGGTGGGGGGTAAAAATTGGATTTGCGTGTTATAACATTCCATATTCATAATTATAAGTGACTTTTATCTGACTCTAATGTGAATATGCCTGTCCGCAGAAATGGCATGCATGAGCATGTTGATACGTCTTTGCTTATGACATCCGGGTTAAAACACATCATGAGTTTTTGTGACACTCAAATATTTCAAACAATGGATGCAACTTGGATGGACAATGGATGCAAAAGTATGCTTGAGGATGGCAAGCAGTTAGTCAGTTGTATTTCTTGAGGTCCAGATGAAGCAAGAATGCCAGTAGCATCGGTTTAGCTGTGTTAGCAGCTATGGCTAGCATTACTTTTAAATCTCCATGCTGTCGGTGCAAGCACCCTAAAAGTTACATGAATTCTGATCTGCACATTTTCAAGTAGGCGTGACTGTGTAGCAGATATGTATCCAATCTAGGACAGCATACCAAAGTGACTCCGATGCGATCTGAAAAATATCAGATTTATGTGACAGCCCTAAAAAAAATCAAATATGTGTCATATTGGGGTAAAAAAAATCTAATTAAGTCACTTCAGGATGGTAATGTAAACCCAGTTTAAGGAACGTGTGAACTCAATTGCATGAAGTTCTGACCATTTTCTAAGTTGTTTAACACATCTACTGTAGATGTAAGCATCATACAATAAAAGCTTAGATTGTGATTTGTTGTATCATATTCACCTTTGACCTCAGTTAACAAAATATCTTGAGTGTATAGCAAAAAAAATTAAGATTCGGACTTGTTGTTCCGATACTTTTGAAGAGGACTGTATGTGTGAACTTAATGCTGAACAAAAAATTTCAAAACTTGATTTACATAATTCAACCTTACAACATGTTGTCACTGGAGTGAAACCTACAGGTTTATGGGGATCTCTGTAAAGCTCTGTATATCATGCTTTGGGGTTATTTTAAGACTCCAAGCTTGTGTTTATTAATTTAGCCAATAGGGGGCACCCAAGGGCTAACTTCAAACTCCAGTTGTGTTAAAGTGCAAAGTTTGCAGGACAGTAGGAGAGACCTGACCTCCCTAATGGATATTTTTTTTATGTCATTCATATATTTTTTACAAGGCATTTATGTTCTTTATATTTTGAAAATAATACTGTGAACTTTGGAACTAAAAAATGTTCAGATTTCACAATTTTTGTTGTTGGTGTCAGATTATTTATAAGATAATGGTGATGGATGCTGCATTTTTTTTTCTTGCCTAGGGCCTTAACAAACTCTAGAATTGTCACCGGATAAGATGAATACACAGACCGTGTATATAAAAAAAGCCACCATATGGATTTAACTAAGCTCATAGTTAAAAGCCTCCCATTTAAATAAATTCTGCAATGATTAATATGTTTCAGCTGCAACAAGTTATTTAACCCTAACTGACGCAGTGAGGAGCTTCTCATTTCTTAAACAACTATGTCAGTAGATACATTCTGTGGTCCTGGCAAAAGATGTTATTCTGTTTCAGAAGCGACAAATTATTGTCCTGCATCAAACAAAAAAAACAACTAAGGAGATTGTTGAAAACTGTAAAACACATTATTAAAACTTGAAAAGATAATGGTCAACCATCATTCTAGAGACAGAAATGGGGTCTGAGAATACATCTTGTGGACTGTATGTGTTGCCTTAAGAAATCAAATTATGAGTAAGGCTAATCAGAAAAAAAGCTTCAATTTGTTAGAGCGCATAAAAAATTGACCATATTCAAGATGACAATTCCAGGATTCATCAGGCTCAAATCGTGAAAGAGGATGAATGAAGGATGCATGAAGACATAATATTCACACATGGATTGGCCACCACAGAGTCCAGACCTTAAGCCCATTAAGAATCTTTGAGATGCGATGAAGACTTTGCACAGCTGTCCGACTCTGCCATCATCAATAAAAGATCTTGGAGAGAAATTAATGTGACTCTGGACTGAAATAAATGATGTGACATTTCATGAGCTTATCAAAATGATGTAGCGACCATAATCAAAGCAAAAGGAAGTTTAATGAAATATTAGAGTGTGTGACCAAAACAATTTATAAACACTTCAGGAAAAGAAAAATAGTATGATGTATTAGTATAATATCAATAATATCATATCATCATTATACCAATATATAATGTATAGCAATACATTTTGTATTAAAATCTTTATATAAGTTTTTCTTTTCCTAAAGTGTGTGTGTATATATAATTTTTTTTTTTTTTTTTTTTTTACAAGGTGCATGTATTGGTGAGATGAACAGTTTTGTTTCATTTTTTGTAAACTGCTGACAATATTTCTCCTAAATTCAAAATATAACTATTGTTATTTAGAGTGTATATTTAAAGGAAATTACATCACAAC
>JAQMYJ010000012.1:6231556-6263431 GCA_030014305.1 Clarias laeviceps | reverse complement strand
TACTTTGTACAGTATATTTTACTAGTTAATTTTATTTTCTAACATATTTCTTTTTATTCATATTTATTTCTTATGTATAAGCTTTTATTTTTTAAGGTCACTGGCGGTCGTATAAGCTTTTCACTGCATATCGTACTGTGTATGACTGTGTATGTGACAAATAAAATTTGAATGTGAATTTGAAATTTGTGCTGTAATTTATTGTCCTTTCACTCAGATGTGATAAAAATCAAGAGTGTGTTAAACAAGGTTCAATGCTGATGTGCAGGTTTGGACTCTGATCTGACGACTCTGCTGGTGTGGCTGGCTAAGAATCGCTCCATCAGACAGCTGTCTCTGGGCAAGAACTTCAACAACATCAAGTCCAAGTGAGAGGCGTTAGCACTGTTTGAGCCACGGGGTCACACAGATCTAAACTTTAACTTTAATTCCCACTGAATATAAGTGTATATAATTATCCTTTCCACATTACAAAAAAAAAATAAAAAATTCAACTGAAGGTTGAGAGAAAAGCATGGCAGATGTTTGATTGAGCTCAATTAAGCGGATCAGTTGAGTGTGATTTATTATTCTGATGAGTATACTTGATTGACAGCTCTCTGTCTGTGACTCGCACACTGCTCAAGTAGAATTAGCTTGCACATGTTAGGACGATATTCTTGCTAGGTTGTTACAGTAACTCTTAATAAGCCTAAATCTGAGCACATGTGGGACAAGAACCGTCAGCCGTGTAACTGGTTACCCCTTACAAGCCCCGCCCACTTTGGCATTTAATCAGGAATCATACATGTTTCTGTAGGAATTCAAAGTTCCTGCAGCTGTTACACATATATAACACAAATCCAATGCAAAGTCTCAGGATCAATGTGTGTATCCATGTCTGTGTGTGTGTGTGTGTGTGTGCAGGAATCTGGGCCAGGTGCTGAACAGTTTGGTTCTTATGATCCAGGAGGAGGAATCTGTAAGTGTTTACATTTATATGAGCCTGGACTCTCATTCCACATTTTGCTTCTATTTCATCAATCAAGTGTACACGACAGATATGACCCAAATAGGCCTAAATAAAATGCATTTAATACTTTACTCTAAACCTCTCGTTCAGTATAGCTTAGCTTCATTATAACCGAAAGAAAGTCTATTTCTGCGGCTCTATGGCAACACGCGGCATAGTTTGTATCATTGTAAAGTTGGACAATTTATAATTTAATAAATTTAATCTGCAGTAGTATAGGTAAAATAAAATAAAATAAAAACATGAGGTCTAAACACTTGTCTGTTGATTAAAAAATAAATATTTGTACTTGTACTATGACAAATAAAAATTTTATTTGTCACATACACAGTCATACACAATATGCAGTGAAATGCTTAGACGACTGCCCGTGACCTTAAAATAAAAGACTATTAATTGGAAATAAATCTGAAAAAGAAAAATAGAAAGTAAATTTAACTAAGAAGGGATAAAATATCTGTCCAGTACAAAATATACAATATGAGAAAAATATATGAAAAATATAAGAAAAATAAGAAAAACAGCTTTACAATATAGAAATATAGAATTTATGGATTTTTTTGTGTGGAAATGAAGTAAATGAATAGTAAATGAATATATTATGAATATAAATAGAAATGTCCAGGGTGTGTACAAATGTAAGGCCAACACTGTAACATCCAAGATCAAATCAGTTCAATTCATGGATTACATATGAATTAGTGTTAACAAATGTGTAGATTTATAGCTTTGTCAGCTTTGTCTGAGGCGATGATGGTGAGAAAAAACTCCCTGAGGTAACCAGCACCCCAAAAGCAAATCCATCCTCATTTGGGTGATACTGGATAGTTTGAGGAGTTTTCAAGTCAAACCAGAACTTTTGATGAAATTCTAGAGAATGAAGTAAAACTGATTGACAATTACAAAAGACTTTAAACACAGTGCGGTGAAGAGACTCTTATTGTAGCTGCAGTAAAGCATTTGAATGGAGTAAAAATGTTTTTAAAGAAGGCCATACTGTACATCTGTGAATGACGATCCCGGCCGAGGAGGCTCAGAACCCACTGCAGTCGTTACCGTAAACATTTAGCAAGTGGAACGTCTGATCCTTGAAAATCAGAAGAGACACATCTGTCTGTGGGACCTGTACACTCGATCATTCACCAACGTCATTTGCACCATGGCTAGGAGCTATTGCTACATCCCCTGAACAGTCCTAGTTTGACTTAAACAGCCCTTGTATAACCTTAAATAAATTCCTTCTGTAACTGAGTGCTGTAAGGTCAAAAGTGCACACGCGTAACTGGAAATTCATTTTGGTTAACATGAAGTTGTTGAGGTTAAAACTGTTGACTCATGGCAATTTCAGTCCTTATTATAGTATAAATTTTAGCTTTATCAGCTTGTCTTTAGTGTGAAAGCTGAAGGTTATGTTGGTGAAGAAAAACTCAGTGAGACAATATGAGGAAGAAACCTCGAGAGAAACCAGAACCAAATGGGAACCCATCCTCATCTGGGTGAAGATTAAGACCAAAGAACATTCTTCAAGTTGGCTTCATTTATGCATTGAGCGAACGAGGGACTGGTTTTCCAGAATAAGGACTTTTTTATTAAACTGTGTGCATTAGGAAAGAAAAGACAACACTAACACAGAGCTGTATTTAATAACACCAGTGGTTGCGAATGAGTTCAGATCCATACAGGAAATGAGTTGGGAACTCAACATATACAGTATAAAGTCTGTGACATGTTTAAAGTGTATTCTGAGTGTATATGGACCTGACCATCCACTTGTTGTTGAAGATGATGATGATGATGATGATGATGTGTGTGTTTAGCCACTCAGCTCTCTGTCCTTGGCTGATTCCAAGCTGAAGGCTGATTTGTCCATCGTGCTGAACGCTGTGGGAGGAAACAGCTCCCTGACTCGATTAGACATCAGCGGCAATGGCATGGGAGACATGGGGGCTAAAATGCTGGCCAAAGCTCTGCAGATCAACACCAAACTCAGGTCTCTCTCTCTATCACACACACAATAAACAATATATCCTTCCGTCCATCCATCCAACTAGGGATCGTGGAGGCCAATGGTGACCATTACAGTATATTCATTCCCATTTTCACAACTGTTGTAGAACCTCCGGTCAACATTTACACACACATTCACACACTGCGGGAATTTTAGGAACGCCAATTAGCCTAATCCACAGGAAATCCAACCAAGCATGGGGAGAACCTGCAAACTCCATGCTCACAGACCCCAAGGTGGGACTCGAACCCTGACCCTGTTGGTGCAATGTGGCAGATCTGACCACTAAGTCACCGTGCCGCCAAGCAAAGTATGATGTAATGTTATTGTACGTAGTACATGAAGTTTCCGCTGGTTTGTGTTTCAGGACTGTGATTTGGGACAGGAATAACATCAGTGCTCAGGGTCTGCAGGATGTAGCCGCTGCTTTGGAGAAGTGAGTTCCTTTGACATTTGTGAGTGTGAAAGTTTGTGAAAGTGTGTGTGTGTATGTGAGGTAAATCACAGCGTTCTACATCCTGCAGGAACTACACAATCCGCTTCATGCCCGTGCCCATCATGGACGCTGCGCAAGCTCTCAAGTCCAGTCCTGAGAAAACCGAGGACGCTCTCATGAAGGTCAGAGGTCAAACAGTTCAAACAGTCCAAGAAAAAGCAAGAAGGGTCTTATTAAAAGATTGTAATTACATAATTTATATGCATTTCAAATGAAATAGTCTTGAATGTACACAAGAAATGCCACATGAATAACAGCATAGACAGCGAAGCATGGTGGTGGGAGCATCATGTGTGTGTGTGTGTGTGTGTGTGTGTGTGTGTGTGTGTGTGTGTGTGTGTGTGTTTTCAGATGGAGCAGTATCTCTTAAGGAACCATGAAACGAGAAAATACCTACAAGAGCAAGCTTACAGGCTACAGCAAGGCATTGTCACATCCACCACACTACAGGTTATAGTGTGTGTGTGTGTGAGTGAGTGTGTGTGTGTGTGTGTGTGTGTGTGTGTGTGTGTGATTTTCTTTTCTTATATGTCTATATGTCAGGACTAAAGACTTATCTAAAATCTGAATTGTGTGTGTGTGAATATGTGTGTGTGTGTGTGTGTGTGTGTGTGTGTGCAGATGATTGACAGGTTATGTGTGAAGGTGCAGGACCACCTAAATTCCCTTCGCTTCAGTGAGCGAGAAAGGGTTCAGGAGGACATGAGAGCGGCAGAGAGACTCGTCCAGGACGCCCGCAACTCAAAAAGAGTGAGACACACACACACACACACACACATATACAAAACAAGAGAGAGAGTGAGAGGGAAAGAGGGAAAGAGAGGTAAAGGGAAAGTAAATAAAGTAAGAAATAGAAGAGAGAGAGGGATGAATGAAACACATCAAATGGAAAAAGTAGGAAGGGGGGATAAAAGGAAGAAAGAAATGAAATGAGGAACTGAAATGATGAAAGATGGGAAAGAAGGAACAATATACGGTCAAAAGATGGACTGGAAGAAAGAAAAGAAGGACAGGGGAGAATGGGGCAGAGGTATAGAGGGAAATGGAGAGAGTTAAAGAAAGGGTGATGAGAAAACAGTCAAGAAATTGAAAAAAGATAATTATAGAAGTTAGTAGAGAGAGAAGGAAGGGATTGAAGAAATGAAGAGCAGGGAAAAAAATCTGGAATGGATGGAAAGGATGGAATGGAGGGAACTGGGAAGTGGAGGAAAGATAAAGAGCGGGTGTATAAACATGTGGTTCCTCATGCTGTAGAAGATGATGAGTGTGTGTTAGACGCAGTGTTACATGTCGTGGTGCTGCGTGTCTGTGTAGCTGCTGGCCCGAATGTATCAGCTGCGCTCAGCACGACACGGAGCGGGAGATGGAGGACAAGACGTAGCCGGAGGAGGTGGAGTGTGTGAGGCAGTCGAGAGCCCGTGGGTCGCCCCCATCCAGGACAAACTACAGTCGATGGCCGGAGAAGTCAGCACTGTTATAAACCAGCAGCTACAGGTGCCCTAAGCTCAAACACACACACACACACAGGTTCATCCAGAGCATTTTAAAGTGCCACTGATCGTCATTAATATCAGCAGTTCTCTATGTGTGTGTGTAGAGTTTGTTGGTGTCTATGGTGGACACGGCGGAGAGTGTGTGTCCTCACGTGATGCGCGCGGCGAACCTCAGGCCGACTCTGATGCGGGCGAGCGAGGGGAAGATGAGTGTGCCTCGATCCTTCATCACTAACACCCTGCTCGAACAATCTGGAATCGACATCATCAACAAGATCAGGTATCACACACACACACACACACACTAAACCACAAAAAGTGCTGATTCAAATCTAATTCTGATGCTGCTGCAGATTTATTTCTAAATCATTTCAATTGTTATTTTGATTCTCAATCATAAATTCTGATACTAAATAATTCTGGTATAGTTTTTTTAGAGATATAGATCTTTTGCATTTCTAATTTTGATTTTCTCATTTTAATTCTAACTTATATTTTTTAATCTTTTTTCTGATTTCTAATTCTGACTGTAATTCTGATTCAGATTCCTTACTCTAAATTCTGATATAAATTTTAATTTTAATTCTTAATTCTAATGTTTAATTCTGACTCAGATGCCTTACTCTAAATTCTGACATTGATTTTAATTCTGATTCTGAAACAGATTTTTTTTTTCTGATTTCTAATTCTGACTGTAATTCTGTTTCTCAATTATGAATTCTGGTATTGATTTTTAATGCATTTATTTCTGATTAAATTTTTTTTTGTTTAATTCTGATCTAGATTCCTAATTCTAAATTCCGTTGTTTTTTTTATTCTGATTCTGAATCAGATTTTTAAAAAAATTATTATAATAATAATTCTTCTGTTTTCAGTTTTTTTCTCAGTTATGTATTCTCATGCTAAATCATTCCAAATTATCTGGTGTAGATTTTTAATTCTTTTGCAATCCTAATTTCGATTTTTTATTTTGTTTCTTAATTCTAATGTTTATCTGATCCAGATTGCAAAATCTTATATATATACAGTATATATACAGTATATATACAGTATATAGATATATATATATATATATATATATATATATATATATATATTCAGCTATTCAGTTACAAATTCTAAGATTTTTTTATTCTTATTTGACCCTTGATGCTGATACTAAATTTAAATTCAAAACTAATTTTTGATTCTTATTTTTAATCGTTATTCTGATTCTACATTCTGAATCTTTTTGTTATTATGATTCAAATTTCTTATTCTGATTATGATTTTGATCCTTGATTGTGGATTCTAAAGTTTTTCCTTCTGTCTGTCTCTGTTGGTCTCAGTGAAGCTAAGCTCAGCATGGCCTCATTTCTGTCCGACCGCATCATTGATGAGGTGTTAGAGTCTCTCTCCCGCATGCAGCACACACTGGTTAGTACTCACAACCTTTAAAACACACATGCACGGACACACACATGCAGAGATGTTCACCAGTCTGAAATATTACATTCTGATTCCCGTGGATGGTTTTTATGTTCACCCTAAATTAAACTCTGTCTCTCACGCACTCACGATCACACACATATGGCAATTCAAACTCTTTTTATAAAAGCGTCTCCTTGCTTGTAATTTTACCTCAGTCTCTAAACGTACAAACACTGAGACAGATTCACATTCTGATTCATTCTGGCCCTCTTTTTGTTTTAAAACCAATCTTTTAGTAAAGTTGTGTAATTTCGTTCCATAAACCAAATCAAATGAAATATTCCTGCCAGGTTCACAACATCTATATTGGCATGTAGTATAACCAAATCCCTCAAGCGTTTAATCTGAAATCTGAAAAATTAAAGTAGTTTAATATATTTGATTTGGAGCTGATTTGATGAACATAGGCTCCCATTAGACAGTGTTTCCAAAAGTCTGGACCCCATAGCCCCCCTGGTGGCCCTTGATGGTACTGTAGGTGGGATGCACGTGATCATTTTCAATAAATAAATAAATAAATCAGTCAATCAATAACATTTAAATTTCAATTTTGGTAATTAAGTTTGCATTAACTATTTAATATCTACATTATATCTATAATATTTATTAAAAGGAATCACAACTAATAAAAACAAAGCCATGGGAATAAATTCCATATTACTTTTTATTTGTCTGACCTTTTTAATTTTTAAACCAGAAAGTATTCTATATGCCATTGTTAGTATGGAACCGTAAGTGATAATTACAACAATGGCAAAAGGAAAGGTGTTAATGGGGAAATCATCCTCAAACCTTTTTTTTGTTTGTTTAATTATCCAGTCAGAATACAGGGTTTATTTTATTTATTTATTTTTACATTTGTTGCTTTACATATTTTTGTATAATTAAATGGATTATTACTTTGCATTGCTAGAGGCCCATTAATGTAGAATTGTTCTGTGTATGAAGTAAATAAACAGTACCAGTCAATAGTTTGGGCACACCTTCAAATTCAAAGTTTTTTGATGTGATTTATTTCCATTCCTTAACATTATCATTATTATTATTTCATTCACGTGACTGAAGCTCGGGGTCGACCGCAGGAGAGTTTCAAATTTGAAATTTCCACAATAGACTCTTTTTCCAAACCAAACGGGTTTTCATGAAAACTTTATTTCTTGCTTAGATGCAATTTCTGAGCAATTTACAGATTATTTCCCTCTTATGTTGACATAATCACTGGATGTCATTTTTTTAAATTGGCTTTTCATTTTCATTTTCATTTCATGCAGCTGATCAAAATGCAGAACATAAAGTATTGATTCTAAGATCTGTTTAATAAACATCAATCTTGCTTTATCAAATAACTTTAAAAATGGGTACCAAATTGTTTAACATGCATATGTTGTGTATACTGTACGTGTAGGCGGATCATGTGAGTAGGCGTGGCCAGCCTCTGATCCATCATGATTCGGAGGAGACAGAGGTTGTTGAGGAGGACCAGCTGGAGCCAGAGAGCCTTCCACCACCTTCATCTGATCTTCTGGTACACACTAACTCCCTCCATCTTCTCTGTAGCCATGAATGTTACTTTAAAGTATAGAGTTTCACATAAAAAAAAATTACATTAATTATACTTAAAATGTAAGCAATGATCGAAAAAGAACTTGTGTATCGTCTTTTTTTTATGAAGCTGTCTCCAACCTCCAAGAGGCAGAGCATCCTGTTCCGGATGGTGCGTCCCATCTCAGTGGCCTTCGGTAGGGTGTACAAACTAATTTACACCAGTCTCTGTTTCAGTTCAGGATTTTAGATTAAATCCATGGCATCTTAAACTATAAAATCAACCTTTTATTTGCATGGTGTTGTTCTGATTAGTTTTTGGTTATTTATTTTGTCAATGTGGCCGACAGAGCTGGAGTTTGATTTGGATAAAGCGCTGGAGCATGTGCCCATCCACATGGAAGATCTGCCTCTTCCTTCACCCCCTGAATCTGTGGAGGCGGAGTTATTGAGCCCAGAGAGTGAGGGTTTCACTGATCTACCAGAAACAGAGAGCCCCAAACTCCATCACATAACCAAGCTCCGCCCACGCAGGAAGAAGACCAGCACCAAACCCAGAAAAGCAGCTGTGAGAGTTTTAAAGCCCGCACACCCACCCAAACACCCACACACACACACACACACACACTGACACACATTTTCTTCTTTGTTTTTGGTTGTTTTTAGGAGCACCGTGTCCTTATTCTAGTTTCTTCTTTTTCAGAGCGGCCCTGCAGCCGACATGGAGCAGACGGAGTTTGTTGGGAAAGTTGATGAAGGCCTGGACGATTTCTTTGCTAAAAAAGTCACAAAGATTGGCATTAAGTGAGACATAAAAAGTTTTTTTTTGTCTGTTTCTGATGTTTATAACTTACTCATGATGCTCACAGTAGAAATAAGTTATACCAGTAAGCATCGAGCTGGATGTCTGGACACGTTTTTGAGTCAGACATATACAATACAGTAGGTGTGTCCTTGAGTGGGACATAAGGGAGTGTCTTTGAGTCAAATATATACGGACATGTCTTTGTATAGGACATATGGGTGTGTCTTGAAATAGAACATATAAGCCTGTCTTTAAGGGGAACTTATAAATGTTTTTCAGTGAGATATGTAGACTTTTTGTTGAGTGGGACATATGGATGTGTATTTGAGCGGGGTATGTGGGCATGTCCTTGAGTGGGATTTTTGAGTTTTTGATTAAAACACAGATGCATACCTTTAAGACGCATGTGACATTTGATTTATATTTGACGAGAACATTTAGATGCCTTTGAGTGGGACATATGGACAGGTTTTGGGAGGTTTTGAAGTAGGACATATACTGTAAATGTGCCTTCTAGTTATATACAGTATAGGTAGGGGTGTCTTAGAGTGGGACATATGGAAGGTTTTGAGTGGGTTGCAAGAGTGTGTCTTTTGAGTAGTCAAAATGTCCTTGAGTGGCATATACTGTATTAGTGTCTTTGAGCGGGACATATGTGCAAGTCTTTCAGTTGTCTATGTATAAGTAGCCGTCTTGGCCTTGAAAGCAGGTTTAAAATTGACATTTACATTACGTTTGGCATCTCACTATTACACATCTGAGCAGTTGAGGATTAGGGGCCTTGCTCAAGGGCCCAACAGGGACATCTTGTTGGTCGTGGGATTTGAACCCGAGACCTTCCGAACCAAACAAGCATTACTAGTAAAATTTTTATGAATTTGACTTAAAATTTATCCCATCAGTTCTACTAAGTTATCTCTGATTGGCCAGCTAGCTAGAGTTACCAGTGCTGCTTCTGCCTGTTAATGAACATTGTTGTTGTTAGTCTTTCGACTGAGGGGTCGCCTAAGCGGACCATCCAATCCACGGATGCCCTTCCTGGCGCAACTCTCCCATTTTATCCGTGTTTGGCACCGAGGCTGGGGTTTGGGCACTGGAAAGGGGAATCTTCCGCATGGCAGGCGAGACACCTACCTCGAGTCATCAATGCCCACAAATCTGTCTGCCATGTTCCGATCCATTTTCTGGCCAACTGTGGCATGCTTTTTGGCCAGGAGAGAGTTTCACACACACACACACACACACACACACACACACACACACACACACACACACACACACACACCATCTGATGATCTCCCTCTGGTTAGTGTCAGCAAAAGACTTTTAAAAAGATTTTATGTTTGATGTTGGATCAAATGCCTAGTGTCATCTACATTTGCAACAGTACGTCAAAGAAAGCATTTTAACATGTCCTGTAGAAATCCGGAAGAAGAAAGAGTGGAAGTTGTATAGAAGTCTGAGAGAGAGAGAGAGAGAGAGAGATTAAAACAGTATTATCAGAACCAAGAAGAAGAGATGTAAGAGATATAGAGACGTTGGAAACAAGTTCACACAATGTCATAAAACCTTACAGTTAACTAGCAACCAAGAGTTAGCATTGAAGATTATGATTATGAACAGGATTTGCTTCAGAAAGTTGGATTAAGTTGGATTAGCTTGCTGCTGGATGATGAAACAGTACAGTATATGATACGATACCCTTTTTCTTTCAGCCATTCTTCCGTAAAAGATGCAGGTCCGGAAGGTGAGAGGAAGCGGGAATCTCGCATGAGTGGCTTCTTCAACCTCATTAAATCACGCACCTCCATCAAATCCCCACCCACGAGCCCACAAACAAACACTCCTGCGCCAACAAATGCCACCACACCATCGATCACCGAATCTGATAATGTTGACTCCAGCAAACCTGCAATGAAAAGCCCCATCCTCGAACACACTCAAGAACCACTCAAGACTGAAGTACCGGAGAAAGCCGAAGCATGTGAACCTGTAGATACAGTCGTGACCTCGGTGACTAAAGGTCATGCGGAGGAGGGTAAGAAGCATGAGGGGCCACAAGGGGGACGAATTCGAGGGGTGCAGGTGATGGGGAACGACTTCCTGGCACAGCTGCGTGCAAAACAAGAGAAGATGAAAGAGAAAGTGAGTTAAACAAGCATTAAGTTTTTTGAAAATGATTTTGTTTAGTCTGGCTTTTCTCACGTTATGGTCTCTTATTATGGCTCATTTTTATTTCTTTGAAGTTTATTTTGTCTTTTTTATACCGCAGGCAAGTGAGTCCTCATCTGCCAACAAAGCTGAGTCCAACCATGGTTAGTGCGTTTGTAACTTTAGCAAGAATATACAGTCTTGCTTTTACATCCATTTGCATCAGAATGTGGTTGTGTTTCATTATCTCACCAGCTGATGGCGACAGTGCGGCTGTAGAGAAGGCAGCGCAGAAAGAGCACCACCCAGAGTTTGTGTCTAAACCTCCATGTCCTTCTGCCCATCTCCTGAAACCAATTGCTCATGCTTCTGTGCACCCACCAGAAGCCCCGCACGCCCTTCCATTTGCACATGCCGGCATCAAATCCTCGATCAGCCCTCCATCCAGCAACCCTAAATCCACCCCGAGCAGTCCCCCAGAGCACCACCCAAACCAGGAGCACCCTCCTCAGAGCCCCCTGAGCAGCTCCAGCACATCTCCTAGTGAGTTCAGAACACTAATAAAGAAAGGTTTTAAGTTTTGCAGGTCATTTTATTAGTAGCAGGATTGAAGGTGTGATCTAAAAGAGCCTTATCACAAGTTTATCTACTAGAAAAGAAAGGTAATGGTATTAAGAGCAATAATACCTATGAAAAATTATTCATAGTAATTATAACACAATTACTTTGTGAGAAATAAATTTCTTAGGATGCACCATTTATTATTGTGATCTTCATGAGGTTTAGCAGCTGAGTAAAATTATTTAAGTGTCTCTCTGATGTGGTAGGCAAAGTACACAAATCCTGTTAAAGTAGAGAATCCCCAAGGCAAATCTCACTCAAGTAAAAGTAGAAGTCCTCCATTTACATGTGCATACGAGTGAAAGTACAAAATCATTTACATTCAAATGCACAGGGTTTGTATTAGCTCACAGTACCTTTTCCATAGCAAAATAAAGTAAAAAACTTCTTTGTGCTTCACGATTGTGAAAATACTGTTTTCGGCCCTGTATGCAACAAACTTGGCTTCGGATTTCAAACACCTATTGTTTTGAAGGAAAGGCGACTCATGCAGTTATGATTAATAGTGAGCAGCTGATGAGATTCCTGCTTCAAATATTTCACACCACTGTACTTATGTAACGCAGTGGCTTGCAGAAATGTACAGTAGTTAAGTAGAAGTACAGATATTTGCTGTAGTATGTAATGGAGTAAAAGTAAAAAGTATCCTCTAATAAAACTACTAAAGTAAATAACAGATAGGGTAAGTCCCCAACATACAAACGGGTTCTGTTCTGAGAGCTTGTTCGTAAGTCCAGTTCGTTCTTAATTCCAACATTGTCTAGGTACTAGGATACTAACCCAGTTGGCTATACACAGTATAAAACTAACATGTTCCAAGATCTTATCCTTATCTTATGTTCTTTAGAACCGTACTGACGGTTGAATGATTCATGTTAAAAGAACGAGCAATGTCTGCCATCTTTTCACCCCGCACCATTCTCTCAATTATTTTTACTTTTGTCACAATCGTTAATCGTTGCTTGGCACTTCTTAGCAATACCAGTTTTATCGCTGCAGCTTTTACGCTTGCTTGCTTCCGTACATCCTGGGATGCGCGCTGCATGCACGTGACAGTGTACGCCAGACATGTGATCAAACTTCAGCGATTGTTCCTATGTAGAGGACTTACTGTCTATGAAATTTGTACTTAAGTACAGTCATAAGGTAAATGTATTCAGTTACCCTCTACCTTTGCCTCCTTGTTAAAAAGCATTTTCAAGATTATAACACGAGGCCAGACCACTAAACTTCCTTCCACTAGATATTTACAGCTATTTCATCTGCTTTCTGGATTCTTAGATGACGTCTCAGTTCACCCCAGTGCTGTTGTCTCCTCTACCCAACAATCTGACACCAGACACCAGACACAACACCAGAAGGAAGAGTCATCCAAAATGGAGAAAGAAGAACATGTATATCTCTCTCCTGATTCACCAACTATAGGTAACTTTCCTAAACAAAATTCTCTTTTTTTTTCTTGTCTGTCAGTTTATCATAAATACTACATGAGGATTAAAACACAAATCGTGATTTTGGTGATTCTTTTTCTCATACAACATTCTGAAGTATGTCATTCCTCTGATTATTCCGGCACAATTTGCCACTGATTACATTGTCATGTTTTTTTGTTTGTTTGTTTGTTTTTTTAATCATACATTTATAATTCAATTTAACATTGTGGGACATCTTTAAAACAAGCTTCTATTGTTATTCATGTCATGACTTATATATTATAAACAGCTATAGCTTCAAATTCTCTTCAAGATAATAAGTAACTCAAAACACAAACTCCACCAATCTGAAGACTTGCCTATAGTAGAATACTTAAAGTGGAGACTCCTTCCATACAGGAACCATTTGTACTGATTATTATCACTACATGTATCCTGTATACTTGTTAAAGGCCACTTCATTCCATTATCATCTCAAGTGAATTTTGTTAGATGAGCCTGCGGAGGTTTACAGACATCAGTATAAGGCCTAGAAACAAACCATAAGTATTGCATTCAGAGGAAAATTTATTTCCAAGATACTTGAAAAATATTAAATTGCTTAAAAGAAGCATTCTTTTTCATTCTTAAAAGAAACACTAATCCTAAGAATTCTTTACTACAAGATTTTTTTAGGACTAGTTAACATACACAAGACTAATAAAAAAAAAACTGTTGATAGACAAGCTTTACTTTTAGGTCCCCTGAACATACACAACCTACACTAGCATCGTTTCTAGTCTCGATGCCTGAGTGAGATGTCTCAGTGATGATGTTATTGCTGTTTCTCAGTGCTGGATTCTGCAGCAGAGGGCAGTGTGTTTGAGCCTGAATCACACACACAGCCATCAGACACTGCAGCAGCAGAACAACGCTCCACCTCCCTTAACTCCTCCAGTTCCAGCAACGCTGCTGAAGAGAAAGACAATCGTCAGCGCACCACGTCCCTGCCTGCACAAGGTCTGAGCAGTCACCTCTTTATTATACTGAGATATTTGCCTGTTTATACTCATATGCTATTATCTGTATTATCATGCTAGTGTGTATATCATTACATTATTGCCAAATCAGTCTAACTGGCACAAACTGCATCAGCTGGTTGCTGGACACAGAATCTCTCTTACGTTTTCTCTCTCTCTCTCTCTCTCTCTCAATATAATCATGTAAAAAAAAAAACTTACAAATATAATGCAACTGCTTTAGTGAACATAATCCAGTCTTTCATGCATTCAATTCAAAAGTCAGGTCTTTAAAAAAATCAACACCAAATTAAAAGCTTTAGTACAGCAAATTGCATCACTGTAGTGTAAAAGTAATTAAATAAGGTAACAATTCCATTAAATGGTTTAAAATTATTATTGACATATAATAAAGATGGAGGTACGATTACATAGTAGTTAGCACTTCCGCCTCGCACCTCCAGGTTAGAGGGTTCGAGTCCCGCCGCGCACTGTGTTCCCCCACAGTCCAGAGACATGCAGATTAGGCTAGTTTACAAATTTCCTGTAGTGTGTGAGAAAGTGTGCTTGTACCCTGGAATGGACTGGCACCCCATCCAAGGTGCCCCAACCCACATACTGCCCCAAGTCCCCTCCTGTGACAGTGCTCTGTGACAGGATAAGCAGTATAGTTAATGAGTAAGACAACCTGAGATATAATAAAGATGATGATCTTGGTTCTTAGTAGCACTGAACATGTACTTAATTTTTTTTCTATTGTGTTCTATTTGTAGTTGACCCTCTAACTCCTACAGACTCTACATCATCTCTTGAAACTCTGGATTCCATCAGCAATGAGACCCAGCTCCAGTCTCCTGCTGAACTTCAACACACAGAGCCTTCACAGAAGGAACTCTCGGCCAGCGAGGACGAAAGTGAAGAATAAAAGCAAAACCAGTCCGGGTAGCATTTTTGTCCCCAAAGCACAGCTGCAAAAAAAAAAAAATCCGATTAAATGGCAGAGCAAGCATCATATTGAATTATTTTTCTGCCAGTTATGATGATTGACAACAAAACAGGCCGGCTATGAAGAATGAACACCATACATAAAAGGAAAATGCATATGCAAACAACCAGGATCGCAGTTGAGTACAAACACAACCTCAAGAAGTATGATGGTGGGCTAGAAATAAACACCACAAACAAATAGGGAGAGCAGAAAAAAAATTAACATATAATCAGAATAAAACAGGGCATCAAACAAATTAGGACAAGGATGTAAAACAAAGACGCAACCAAAACGGTCAATGTAGTTATAACATGAAATCAAAGACAACAATAGTGTCAGCCAAACACCAAAGTATTAAGAAAGCCAGTGTAGAATAAAGACCAAAGAAATGAGGCCAGGTATTTAGAATAAACACCCAAACAAAGAAAACCTCAGTTTAGAACAAAATACCAAAGCAAAAATTACAACACTCCAAAATAAACACTAAACCAAAGTGGTCAGGCAAGTAAAAAAACAACAAAGTAACAAGGATGGTGGTGTAGAATTTATGGCAGTCCAACAAATTATCATTACACTCTACATAACTGTAGAACAAGCACTGAACCAACAGAACTACAGTGTACAATAAGATAAATCCATAAAACAACCAATAGAACCATTTAGAATAAACACCAGCCAAATCAGAACAGCAGTCCTAATGAAATACTAAACAAATTATACACAGGCTTTAGCATTATCACTAGACCAAACCAAGGTGACACGGTAAAATATGATAAAAAAATTAAAAAATTAAAAAAGGACAATTGGACACCAAGCACCAAACTAATCAGGAAACAAATTTATAATAAAAATTATGCATTTAACATGGCCCCCAAATACCAGAAAATAGCTTTATATTAAACTACAAAAGACCAGGACATATCTGTAAAATAAACATCAAAACAAAAAGGAGAAGTGGACACGAAACACCAAAACTAACAAGGACATAATTATAGAATAAACACCAAAAAAAGAAGAAGTGGACACCAAACAGCAAACTAACCAGGACATAATTGTAGAAAGACCACTGAAACATAAAAGGAGAAGTGGACACCAAACGCCAAACTACTCAGGAGAAAAATGTACAATAAAGACAGAAAGAAAAATGATAAGTGAACAACAAAGACCAGTATAAAGGCAAAAACAGCTGACCATTATTGGAAGTGACTAAAGATAGAAGGCGTGGTGGCAGGCGCGTTGTCATTGATCTGCTAATGATCAGGATTAGACAAGCTCCTCGGCCTGCTGTAATTATGAGCCGTCCTCCAGCAGCAACACAGATGTGCAAACTTTTTGGGAAAAGCTGAAACATCCATGTGCGTAATGAGCCGGGCTTTTTATAACTGTCACGTGAGTGACTTGAACGGACATTATTATAGTCATTATTTTATTTTTCTTTTGTTGTTGTTGTTATTATTGTTGTTGACTCACGGTCTGACGTGAGAGAGATGAAATGATTATTTAGTAGCGTTAGCATTTCATTTAAACGTTGCGTCAACAGCCTGCTGCTTGTCACATGGCTGGCCATGAGGACATTTAAAAAAGAACCAAACATATATGCATATCTTGTCACTGATAGCAATTATGAATATGATATATGATAATATCATCTGATATGATAATACAGAGTCAAATGTCATACGATAATTTAGCTAAACAAGGTTTTAAGAAACAATAAGTATGTTTTCGACAAAAAGCAAAGCTTAAGACTTTTAAAACAAAAACGTGTTTACTGGATCATCATGAGACACCAGGTAGATTAGGAGCCAAGAGAGCAATTACAGGGATTACAAAAGTAAATGAAAAAAGAAGTCACAGACAAATGTATTACAAATTTTTTTAAACCTAGTGAGTCTAGGTTTCTAGTCTACTTTATGGACCCTCCACATGGCACATAGTGTATCGTGAGACTGCAGGTTTGCATCTAATCCGAGAAATCGGACTGTACAAGCACCTTTAAGACCCTGAATCAGAAAAAAAACTGTCTTTTCTTTATTACAGTAACAATAATATAAAACTGAGTTACCACCATTTTTTAAATTATCACAAGAAAAAGTGCAACGTGCAACACAGCATGTGATAAGGACTGAATAATACAAGTATGGCTGTGCAGTGAAATGAGGCTTACTGTTTTTTTTCCCTGCAAATTCAAAGACTTTCAAGTGTCATATACAGTATAAGCATTTATGTTTAAACAAAATCTTTTATATTCAATCCTTTCCTACATTGATTTTATTATTTACTGTGTATAATGGTATATTTTATTCTGTTCTTTTTTTTGTGGTGATGGATTCTAATAATACATAAGTGTTCTTTATAAAAAAGGAAATATATGATAATATTTTGTTACCATGTTTTTAGACTATTTTTGGTTTTTGTATTTGTAAAACATGTCTATAAATATGACTATTTGTATATTTGTACCAATTGAAAATATATATATCAGCAAAAAATCAGAAAACATTATGAATGGAGATCACTTATACACCAGAGCTATGTTTAACAGTGAAAGTAAGAGCATTTCCATACACGAACTCACAGGATTGGGACTAAACAGCTGCGTGCTGTCATGGCGTGGCCTGTGATCAATATCGCTCCTCGCTCACTGGATAGGCGACCTCCACCGGAGCTCCCGCGGCTCATCAGCTCACAATGGAGCCGGATTATGGTGACCCTGCCGCCGAAGAGGAAAAGGAGGATCATGTTACAAGCGGGGCACTGCCCACCAGACCTGCACGGGCACATTCTTTCCTTCCCTTTCGTTCCGTGCTCCCTCCTTTAACCCTTTTCTTCCCCATTATACCTAAATAAAATTGCCCCTTTTTCCCATAAGACCTCGCCCCGTTTCCGTGCTTAATGGTGCCGCCCGTGCAATAGAGGGTTGAACCCGTTACAGTGCATATAAGAAAACCACTTGTTAGGGAGACTAATGAATTAGTGGTCTAGTGAGTCCAGCATGGGCGCATCAGGGTAAGAAGGGAAATTATGAAATTATGGTTCTGGGAGTAGGAGGAATCATTTTCTCACATGAATGAATTCTCCACCACACTCTGCATTGTAATCAAAAAGCTAAAAATAAATCTTTTTTTTTTTTTTTTACCAGACAGTGTAGATGCTCTGACTTTAATATAATTAATCCCACTGTTTAATCATTTGAAAAATATATCTGTAGATAGATGTGATTCTAGCATGCACAACAGTTCTTTACAAAAAATACAGAAAAAGAGTCCCCTGTCTCGGAGCCAAAATCGGTCTGCCTGATCTACGTCAAACTCTGGCCTCCCATTAACTACTTTTAAGCCCCAACCATGTGGAAATGGCTTGGAGTAAGGTCAGGACTGTACTTAGGATGTCGCAATAACTCCCAGGCGACTTCCTGTAATGGCGTTAGTGAATGATTGTGTGAACACATACACACAGATGCATCTCTTCTGCAAATTATCTGTCAATTTTTTTTCTGTGAGTGACTGTAGTGGGCTCCGTGCCACCTCTGCTGAGATGGTAATTCAAAAACTTTTGCATAAAAAGGTGTGTTTTTTATCATGCAGATAATGGCTATATTGAAGGAAAGGACATGGACGAGTTTTTCCTGCACGTGGTGAAGAAGTTAGGGATGACAGATGACCATTCAAATGTTCTGCTGTGGCTAAGAGTCTTATCACTGTAAATAAATGTCAATCATTTTTACACCTTCATTCATGAGAACTTTCATCACAACTCACAGGTAGACTTGAACACATCTACATATGGAGTTGATTAGACCAACTTCTATTACCTTTCTGTCAGGATAAATGGCAGCACATGGTTCATTTGAGACACGTTAAGTGAGCCAACCTGCATGTTTTCTCATAATGGATCAAACAATCTCATCCACCCTTTTCCTTGAGATGTTTGAGATCACAGATGCCAAGATTATCTAGCCCTGCTGTGATTGACCCTGAAGACAGAGAGTTTGCCACCTTCTGCCACTTGTGTCATTTAAATAAAAGTTACAATCACAATTTTATCACAAAACTATTAAACCTCTCTCTTTTTGGTGCATTTTCCCCCCCTGCAAATGCTGTAGACACTTGGTCAATTTACTTCCTACAGCTGCATCTTTTTCCATTCCTTTTAGCATCTTGACCTTTATCCTCGTAATACCCATGTGCCTCCATACTGGTGTGCCCAGTGATTGCGTGTTGTCTCAGCTTCATTATGCGTGGGTGAGATAATTGATGAGCAGTCTCTCCCTCCCTTCAGAGAGAGGAGGTGGACTTAGAGCCGCTGAAAAAGGACGCACTCGAGAGTCCACTCGTTTGGTCCGAGCAGCCTAAGAGTGCTCTCAGATACCTGTTGGAGCTCACCTGTTTACTTCATCTAAACCACTCCTGCTTTCTCACTCTCTCGGCACAATGAACACTGCTGCTGCTTTTCTACACGTGTGGGGTTTGTTTGATCCAAACGGTAAGCACTGTCTCTAAAACTCATAATATCATTATGTTCTGCGTCAGGAGAATGATATGTACAGTTTGTGGAAAAGCATAAAAAGGTGTGTTTTTATCATGGCAGATAATGGCTACATTGAAGGAAAGGACACGGATGAGTTTTTCCTGCACGTGTTGAAGAAATTAGGGATGACAGTAAGCCAGATATTTGTTTCTATGCTTGTAATATATAAGAGTATATGTCTGGACAGAATAGTACAGGAAACTGACCACCTTATTGTGTGTTTAGACAAAATGCACTTTAACTGTGTATAGTACTAGATTTTTGTTGTTGTTGTTGTTGTTGTTGTTCCTTGAGTCCATCTGTTGCCAGTGATGTTTTAGTATAATTCAGTGGAATCGCCATTAAAATTGTATGACGCCATGTGGACAATGGACAATTTTACTGCATGGGTCATGTGCTTGTTTTATGTTGTCTTAATAGTAAAATGATGTTTACTGTTACCTTTTCTTCACACTTCACACTGCCCCCCCCCCTCCCCACATATTTTATTATATTTCATTGGGCAATCTTTGATTATTGATTATTGATGATCGATTACGGTGCACAGTGTGTTGGCCAGTTCATGTGTGAAAATGATTCCTAACACTCCACCACACTTTCACTATCATGAAAGTCCTAGAACATGGCCGTGACATTAGGGAAGAAAAACTCCATAGATGTGAAAACCTGGTCATTCAATACATTCAGGTGGTCAGCTGACTTCATTTTATTGCCACATAACATTGCTGAGACTAGACCTGAGCAACTGAAGCAACCTCAGATCATAACACTTGTACAGTGGCCACTATGCATGATGGGTGCATCGCATCATGCGCTTCCCTTCTTACCCTGACACGCCCTTTGCTCTGGTATAGGGTCATCAGATCACATGACATTTTTATATTGCTCCAAAGTCTAATCTTTATATTCCCTGGCAAATTTAAGTATTTTTTCTCTCACTAAAAAGTGTTTTTTTTTTTTTTTTTTTATGGACACACAGCTGTTTAGTCCCAATCCTGTGTGTTCTCATGACATTGTGTGTGTGTATGAAAATGCTCTTATTTTTAATATTAAACATAGCTCTGATTTTTACTGTAAATTTTTCCAAGATGCAAGTATTTGTCATCTCCTTTCAGCTTTTTTTTTATAAACACATTTCTTCCATTAAGTTGATGCTTAGGCACTATCCCTCTAGGTTTTAATCATGTGACAGTTCTTAAGCTAATTCTAGTATTTTCAAATCTCCTTAGTTGTTTTTTATTATTATAGACCTGGGCCAATAAACTGTTTTCATTAACTCATGGGCCGCAGTTAATATCTGGTAAAGGTCATTTAGTTCTATGCACTATAATACTTTTAAAAAATAAAAACCTGAGTTATTGAGTTAAAATGAATTTTATTGTTAGAAGGACAATCTGATAAAGGACAGGCTTCAACGAATCAGAGATTCAAGCACAGAAGGTCGTCTGCACATCCATCAGGTGAGCTATTTTGTTTAGCCCTGATAATAAATTTCAGAATTAAATGCTCTGTATCTCAACTCTTTCTACTTAACACATGCACACACACATACACACACATACACAGGTGGCGAGCATTGTCCTGCCTGAAGAGGAGAATTTCCTGCTGCTGTTCCGCAGGGAGACGCCGCTGGACAACAGTGTCGAGTTCATGAGGGTAAGACCAGATTAATGTTTTCCCACTAATCCCTTTTTCTAATCTTCTACTGCCTTAGAATTTTTTTTACACTTATTAAGGTGTTCAAATCCAATATTGTGTTAATGAAGAACCAATAAAAATCAATTGGTATGTTAGAATACATTTTAATAAAATAAAGTGTCTCATAACTATCACACTAATCATAACACTAACATGTGGGTCATGCGGACTCACCAGCATTCATCTTTGAAAAGAAAAAAGTGGTTAAAATTTAGGTTAAAGTCATATGCGTATAAAAATGTATTATTTACATTTATAAGGGGGGAAAAAAACATGCATAGTGTACAGAGCATAATGCTAATTTTCCTAATCTGGCTAAACAACTAAATTTGATCCCTCTGTCATGCTAACTACTGTACAGTATATGTACAGTATATATTAGACCACTATTACTATTATTAGCAACAAGAAACTTAGCCAGAAAAATAATGTGCTAAGTACTAAGCTAATGTTAATGATGATAAAGTGGTCATTTTGTTGAGTTACAATATTTTGATATGATTGCCTAAGGCTATAGTGTTTTAAGCCAGTTGTTAGCATAACATACAGTATTAGCAAGCAATATTTCTAAAGACAAACAATAACTTTTGGTTCTCCTTCTATCAACAAATAGATGTATGCTTTCCCACATTTAACTTAAACATTGAATAATTTGATGTCTTGCCCCTTTCTAATACTGCAGTAAGTTGTAAACAACTAATAGCTTAGCATAACTAGCGTAGAACTATGGAGGAGTGAGTCACAAGGACAAGAAGACAGGTCTGCTGGGTCCAGGTTGGAGTCTAAGAGCTATATTGGGTCAAATCTTACTGTTTCTCTATTATGTCTTAACCATGAGACATTTTATCTATCTGTAGATCTGGAGACGTTACGATGCTGATAGCAGTGGATTTATATCAGCTGTGGAACTGAAGGTACCATTTAACTTGTATTGGAGACAATACATGGAACTTGAAAGTTCATCTTCATATCTTCATCTTAATTATTCTAATCCATTATTTTACTATAACAAATGCATGAAGGCTAGCCACAGCCCTACTAAGTACACTTTTGCTTTCCAGGACTACCTGGGAAAAAATCTTGCAGTCTCCGTTGTAGGTCAGTAGCTTTGCAGGTTGCTACATAAGAGGTTCTCTTTATGTGTATATCAGCCACCTGCAAAGGTACTGAAGTAAGCTAGTACAGTAAAGTAATGGTGCAAATCTGAAGCTGAATAGTATATAAGATGTCTAAAAGCCTAGTTAACGTGATTAAAATAAATTAGCCATTCAATGTTACCTGCGTAAGGCCAGCTACAGTAGCCAGTTTTTTCAAAACTTGAATGAATGTTAAAACAGGCTAAGAAACATTTATACTGGTGTTAGCAAGTACAGTCATTATCACTATTAAAGTCTACAGTGTATAATATCTTTTTGAGACATTTACACATATTTCCTTGACTACAACACTCAGAATAATGTATTTGAGGTGAAGTGATACCGCAGTACAGCTGTGTGAGCTCTGTTTCTGCTCTGTGTCTCATCTCCAGAGTTTCCTTGAAGATCTGTTCGAGCAGCACAACAAGAGCATCACAGAGGAAAAACTGGAGTTGTACACCAACACCATTGTACGGTCACGACTCCAACGTTCTCGAATCTGATTAACAACAGGGACCTGTAATAGACCCCACACATAATATATATGTCTAAAACTGAAAAGTTAAGAATGTGCTTGTATTTGTACAAAAAAAATATTTAAATGCCGGTATGGTGAAGTTTCTGTAGGGATATGTATAACATTTGTGAAAAGGGTCTCTGGTCTCAGTGTTTTATAAAGGTTAATGATAAAGCTTTACAATCTTCCATTACATGCAAAAAGAATGTTTCTTGTTTTTTGATTGCTTATTAACTTCAAGAGAAAGACAGAACAAGTTTTTATAAGTGCTTTAACAGGAGTTTTAACAAACACTTTTAAGTACAAATCGATAACAATTAAGATTTTTTCATGCATTATTTTCAGCATGTATTGATCTTTTATTAGGTTATTTTTAATAGGTGTCATTTATACAAATGTATTACTTTTAAATATTTTCCTTACTCTAAATAAAATAGCTATAGTACATGTGAGACCGAAGGTGATGTTGTAGGACCATTTATGCCAGGTTTTGTGTTTCTTTTGTTTTTCTTCCCCAGATGAAGATGTTTGACAAAAACCAAGATGGCCACCTGGATTTAAATGATCTGGCCAAGTATTAATATTAAAATGCTAAACTATATGTATATTTACAAATTTCTTAAAGGATATATTATAACTTCAGTATATTTGTATATTAACCACTTCTTCATTTGCATCTCCAGAATTCTGTCTTTAAAGGAGAATTTTCTGCTGAAGTTTGAGATGGATGTGAGTAGCACAAGTCTTTGAAATTGCTGAAAATTAAACACACATGCATAAACATCTCACCCCACCATGAATGTTTTAACATTCCATGCTTTAACTACATATGTTTTATTTCACTGCTGGAATAAACAAATGTGCTGTTGATTTGTTTGGCTCTCCATCCAGGCCTGCAGTCAAAAGGACAGAGCAAGGGATTTTGAGAAGATCTTTGCCCACTATGATGTGGTAGGTTTACATGTACGATTGGGAAAATGTTCGTCACATTTAACGCCTCCTCGTAACTAAATGTGTATATGCTCGATAGAGTAAAACTGGAGCCCTGGAAGGGCCAGAGGTGGATGGATTCGTTAAGGACATGATGGAGTTGGTCAAGGTAGAAATCTTTTTATTATGTCAAAACTATAACGGGATAGCAAATTTGAATCCAACTTTATGCAAGCTTTTCTTTGTTGTTTTCCATAATTAATTTTAACATGTCAGTCTAATGGTATCTGTACCATGGTATACAATACCATGGTATTTTTGACAACATCATGGTACTTGTTTGCTGGTGTACCACTTGTGGCACACTATGGTACATGATTCTACCGTGGTACATACTTTGGTACAACGGTACATGTACAATAGTACGTTACATGGTTCTAATATGTATTGTAGTATATCATAATATGGAACATAGCACCATAAACCAGGATACTGACAAAAATCTGTTTATACAGTATACCATATTTATATAGTATGTATGTAATGTTATAATGTTGAAACTCTTAATATTACATGCAATAATATGGTACTGTCTGTATTATACCATACTAGTAGTATGCACTAAATATCTAATGGTACAGTATGTGCAAACATACGATAATAGATACAGTACAATATCTCATGAACTTTGGTAGCCACTGTGGTACAGAAATAAGTACCATGGTATCCTCTGAAGTATTGTGGTACACACAATAGTACTACCATGGTACCCACTTAAGTGTCAAAGTACCTACCCTGGTATTCACCAAAGTATGATGGTAAATACCACAGCACTACCACACTACCCACTAAAGTGCCATAGTACTTACCCTGGTACTCTATAAAGTCCTATATTGCTTCATTAGGCAATGTCTAAAGTACCGCAGTGATATTATGGTATATTATGGTATGTACTATAGCTTACGATAGTAAAATTTCTTATGGGTTACAAACTTACCCAAAGATAAAATTCATATTTCTAATGGTTTGGTCTTAGACACATCTTGTCCATGAAACTCTTTACAGCTACTACCTAGTAACTTTTTTAGCAATTAGCCTTAATGTTGAGGGTCTATTTACATTAAGTTTACTAAATAGTTAACCACAAATACATTAATTACTAATTTAATAATTAAAATAGTCATTAAAACTTCACTGTTTCCAAGTGATGTCAATCTGCGAAAACATTCTTTGTCATTCGAGGTTTACTTTTTTTCCCTTAGTTTTGCACTTGCCCCACAGGGCTAATATAGCTAATAAGGGAAACTTAGTATGATACACTCACCTCAAACTGTTGTATTGTTTATTAACTTAAACAGATCTATCTGATAATCTATGATACCGTTATCCATAAAACTATGCCTAAAAACACAGCTAAAACAGACAGTTAAGTTCAATTTTGAAGCTAAATCACTAAATGCTAAATAACAAAGGTAGTTTTTGTCATTTGGTGTCTCTTTTTAGTAATTTAACAATTTACCTGAGGTAAATGTTGCTATTTGGATGGGTCTTACGGTATTTCCTTTAAGGCCTTACATTGTCTTTGTATTGTATGCTAGTTGATTTAGTAGAAATCTTTATTTAGATTTCACTAGCTAGCCTACAGTCATTACAGTATACAGTATAGTATATACAGTGTATTAGAATTTATATTATATACAATATATTTGAATTTAAATTAACTATAAAAATAAAATAGCTTTATAAAGTTGTTATTTAATTGACTCTTAATCAATGTATAATTCACCACAGACTTAGTCTGGTATTTTGTGAAATTCTTGTACAAATTCATGTTGTTTTTGCGAAAAACACTGTCCTAAGGTGAAGGTGTGATTTAGCTAGGCTCTTAGCTGTAAACTTTTGTTATCTCTTAGCCACATTAGCATCATAGCTCCATTGCAAAACTAAAGAAGTGAAGTGGAGTGTATTTCATTTCATTTTTAGTTCATTCTTCACCTGAACGGTTAATTTACATGCTGTGTATTTTAGCACAATCTCATGTTAACATTTTATTCCCCCCTCACTGCTATGCCTCAGCCCAACCTGAGCGGCACAGACTTGGACAAGTTCAAACAGGCTCTGCTCAGCCACTGTGACATCAACAGAGACGGAAAGATCCAGAAGAACGAGCTGGCGCTGTGTTTGGGGCTTAAGCTTGCTCCCTGAAGCATATGGAGCGAGCCCTTACCTACACACACACAGACAGACAGACAGACAGACAGACAGACACACACACACACACACACACACACACACAAAACTCACAGGCTACCTGCTAATGTTAACACCATTCATATAACTTTTGAAGCAATAATGCATAAGGACTAAACACTGTATTTGATGCTCATTTAAACATAATTAACTTGAAAACTTGATGTAGTTGGTGTTTACTTTAAAACGTCTTAAGTTATGATGGTGTATTATGTGTACTTTACTCATTCTTTTGTGACAAATAGATAAATATGAATTTCTGTTATGCTGGGAAAAAATGTGTGCCGATTTTCAATTTATCTCTCAGTTATTTAGCCAAAAAATAAATAGAAAAAAAAACGATAGTCATAAAAAGGGTATTAGAATGTTCAGTAAAAATGTTTGGTTGTAAAATCTGGAAATTCAATGTTAATAGTTAGCTACACAATGCTATTAAAATATCACTCACCATTAAAAACAACAACAACAATTCTGAAACATTTCTGGTTTTAGGAACATCAACATGTCAACATGTCAATCTTCACACTAATAGTGATCTTTTACTAAAGTCTAAAGTTGTGTTCCTTGTTTTTGTGGGCTGTACTAAAGTTAAAAATTCCTGCCATAATACCAAATCTTGGTAACATTAACTTTCTCCGCACTGTTGTGTGTAAAAGCTAGCTTAGCCTCATTTATCTTAGGGATCGCTATATTGGATCCTCAAGATCTGGCACAGGTTTTACTCCAGAGACCCTTTTTGTCGCAACACTTCCATTTTCTAACCGTGCTTTGGACCAATATATGATACCTATAATTTTTCGCTACTTAACAGTTCCAACAAGCTTGGGAATTGTTTTATTTGTTAGTTATGTACAGGGAGCGTTATATGATGGGGATATTTGTCAGAATATCAGAAAATGCAATAAATATGGTATAATAAAGTATCAAAATATACTCCACTTACTGTTACAGTACATTTAGACACGTTTAATTAATTTAATTATTAATTTTGGATGTATACTTTTAGCTATACTAAAAGTATTTAAAAATTACACAGAATTGCATTATGGCTATTTCTGATTTTCCAAAATAACCTCTCCCAATAACATTCCAGTGTTCGGCTACATAGTGGAGTTTTATTAACTTTTATAGATATAGACAGTAAATCTTATTTTGTCCTAAAGCATGGGGAGACTGAGTGAAGACCATGAAGACCTGCATGTGGTTGGAGGAACAAAGTTTAATGTCTCTTGATTTTGGGTGACCTATTTTATTTATCAACCTACACCTCAAAACTAAAGAAGCAAATATCATACATAAAACCTGTCAGCTGTTGGGCAAAAGTTCAAGGCTGAGTAATAAGAGAGAGAGAGAGAGAGAGCGCGCGCAAGCAGGTGTAGAAGCTGTAATGTGTCGATTGGTGGGTCAGTATAAATGGAAATGGAGTGGAAAAATTGGTGCCTGTTGTAAAGCTGTAAAGCAACATGATATGTGGTGTGTGTGTGTGTGTGTGTGTGTGTGTGTGTGTGTGTGTGTGTGTGTGTGTGTGTAATAGCAGTACTCCAGCAGCCTGTGTAATGATCATGTATTTGCCTGTCATTAGAGGCTCATCTCCCCACTGCTCAGACAGACCAGGCTGCTGATTAGCGTTCCTCTGTACACAGAAAAGAGAGAAAGTGAGAGTTAGTGTCACAAAGCTCATAATTTCCCATCAGCTCTGACTCCAGTGCACTGAATGAGTGGAGGTTTGTGTTCAAACCCCCAGGCATGTTATTAAATTCAACCATCATTAGTTTCAGATTTATTTCTGGACCACCATTATTCTGGAGTTTTGTGTTGATTAAGTTTTTATACCAGCAGCTCTTTCTGACAGTATTTATTAAATATATAAAATACAAATGTATTTATATGTATGCACTTGTTCATAAACACATAGGGAATTAGGTAGGTAAGTAACAACAGCAGCCACAGTTAAAACTAGAAGAAAAAAAGAAAATAGAAAACACTTTAAGCATTAATGTAATTGGAACCTAATCAATGTCATGGTGGTTTAGGATCCTATAACAGCTCAATTTCAAGCATTTAATTAACTGGTTAGTGTTAACACATTCCCAAACACACAACTTATCTTATTTCTGTATGTACAGTATATGGCTCATTACATCCAGGAAATGCTTCGTCTGTTACAGTAATGTTTCCAGGCTAGAATAAATTAATCCAACAGCGCTATGAACTGCCGGGATAACAATATCATCTTTCCTCCAGAACTTTTCCCAGCTATCTCACATTTGCTACACATTAAAACAAATGTTATTTCTAGTTTGCCATTTATCACTTTTTTTTTTTATGTACTTGGTCATATTCCTAATGATTTTTGTCCAACTTTAGCCAAATCAGTCAAAATTATACCATATCACATTCCACAGATTTGTTCTTTGTTCATAAGCTAAATTAGCTTAGCCTGGTTGTTCTTTGATTCTGAGCTCACAGGTAATGCTTTCTGAGACAAAAATGCAGAGAAGATTGAGTGAAAAATGTCAAATGTGGCACTAACAAACATGAAGCCAAACACCAATCTATTGTACAGTATATAATGTCTTTTCATAATTGACAGCACAATGGATTTTAAGACATTTAAAAGCTTATTTAAAAGGTAATAAGAGCTTGAGACTTATTTTTATTGTGAGGTTTTTTAAAAGAAAAAGCCTTGAATCTATAGACCTTATAACATTTTATATCCAGTTTTAAGGCGGCACGTGTGCATGAGTCTGCATGTTGTGCCCATGCTTGGTGGGTTTCTCTTGGTATTTCGGTTTCCGTGTACAGTCCAAAGACATACAGTTTAAACTAATTGGTGTGAATGAGCATGTGAATGTTGACCGGAGGTCCTACTACAGTTGTTAAAATGGAAATAAATACAATGATCACCATTGGTCTACATGGTCCCTGTTTGGACTACAGAGGTTCCTAGATGGATGGATGGTTCTAATTTTATATACAAAAATACTGCCATCTAGTGGACACTAGAAACTTGATTAAATACTAACATGATCTTCAATTAGGATTAAATCACAGTAACAGCTATGAAAATATATCACTCAACCTTTAATAGGGAGTAAAGAATACACATTTGAGTATAAAATAAATACTGTGCATTATTTAATAAAGATTTTGATTTAGTGGAGAGACTGATATTTTCTCCCTCATATTTATTTGCAGGATAAATGTGTTGTACAATCTAGTTGTCATATGTTTTGAACAACTTATATGGAAAAAAAATACACTATGAACCTCTTATCAATGAACAAAATATTGCAATCATGTTAACATTTATTATGAACCGCCAGATGGCACTGTTTACTTGTTATTCATGAAATATTATTGTTCCAATTTTAATGAATAAATATATAATAGATTTTTCGTCTTTTTTTTAAAGAGATAGCTGTTAAGGTTTAGCTATTTTTAAACTATGAGCTAATGTTTGTTTATTCGCTTATTCATTCATTATTAATCATTCATAACCCCTTTAAAAAGTATTTCCATTATTTTGTCATGCTTCACCTGTTAAGGGCTGAATGTCAGTGTTTTTAACCTGGTTTATGAATTAAGTGCTGTTGTTCCTATCATATGTTAGATACATAGTTTTTACATACAGTTTGAGTCCGAACTAAAGAGAGTCATTCGAATGAATCAAACCCTGAACGACTCGAGTCGACTCGTTGTGAATTAAATCAATTAGAAGAGACGTAGTTTTGGGGAAACTTGAGAAAACCATTATCTCTACGTAAAGTAAAGTAAAATAAATAACAGTTTATTTTTCATTTAATTGATCGACCCCTTATTCGGATTTTATATCAAAGGAATCTAATCAATTGAATGAATCAAATGTTTTTAAATCTGAGCGAATCGATTCAATAAAGTGACTCGTAACGGACACTATTGATTCGGAGAAGGGAGAAAGAAGAAGGCGTGGTTTCGGGGAGCCGTCACTCGCGCGCGCTCTGAGCCGCTCCACAGCTCGCGCGCGGTGCGCCGGCGACGTAAACACCTAAGATGAGCGAAAGGTGCAGCGACTGAACCGAAGAACTCCCGTTATTGTTTGTTTTTCGGTTTTGTTTCCATTCTGCGTGGTTAATATATCGTAAGCAAATGAAGAAGACATGGTTACATTTTCGCCATGGCAACCGTCGGTAAAGCGTCACGTGAAGGAGCCGTTGTGTTTTTTTTCCCTCCGCTGTAATCCTGTACGCTGCGGGGTTTAAATTTTAACACCAGCGCTCGCGCGCGCCCGTGCCGTTGAACAGCTTGAGTACCGACTGACCCGTTTGACCGAGCTCGGTCCGGTTCCGGCCCGGAAATGGAGGCGGTTATGGAGAGAGAGTGCAGCGCGCTCGGAGGACTTTTCCAAACAGTTATCACCGACATGAAGGTAACGGTGTGAGCATAACGTCACCGACACTGTCCGTTATTCAGTCACGTGATCATGGCGGTGTTTTATCACCAGCGGGGTGTGATGTCGGGGGCTGATGATGGAGATGCTGCGGGTTGCCTGGCAGCTGCACTGGCCTTGATAGTGTGTGTGTGTGTGTGTGTGTGTGTGTCACAAACCATGAAACACAAATCTCATTCATGTCGAAGCCGTGGAGTGTTAAATGAACCGCTCCTGTGCTGCAGGTATTCATTTACACAGTGTTAAACACGTTAACACACACCACATAACACTCGACCTGAAACAAACACTTACAGAGTCGACATGGTGTTTTGTTATGAGGGTTTCCTTCCAATGAAGTCAAGTGTTTTTTTTTTTTTTGGTTAACACTGTAATGTATTATACAACACTGAAGGTGTTTATGTTGTTTATACTATCCTATAGGTGTTTATACTACTATGCAGGTCGTTATACCATAGTACAGGTGTTTATTCTAGCCGCTATATGTTTATATTACTGTACAGATGTCTATACTACCCGTCAGGTGTTTATACTACCCTATAGGTGTTCATACTGCCCTGCAGGTGTTTATACTACTCTACAGGTGTTTATTCTGCTGTACAGGGGTTTGTGTTACTCTGTAGGTGTTCATGTGACTCCTCAGGTGTTTATACTACTCTACAGGTGTTTATTCTGCTGTACAGGGGTTTGTATTACCCTGTAGGTGTTCATGCGACCCTGCAGGTGTTTATACTACATTGCAGGTGCTTATACTGCCCCGTAGGTGTTTATTCTGCTATACAGGGGTTTGTAATGCCCTGTAGGTATTCATGCGACCCTTCAGGCGTTTATTCTACTGTACAGGTGTTTATTCTGCTATTCAGGGTTGTATTTCCCTGTAGGTGTTCATGCCTCCCTGCAGGTGTTTATACTACATTGCAGGTGCTTATACTGCCCCGTAGGTGTTTATTCTACTCTACAGGTGTTTATTCTGCTATACAGGGGTTTGTAATACCCTGTAGGTATTCATGCGACCCTTCAGGTGTTTATACTACTCTACAGGTGTTTATTCTGCTGTACAGGGGTTTGTATTACCCTGTAGGTGTTCATGCTTCCCTGCAGGTGTTTATCCTACCCTTTAGGTGTTTATACTACATTGCAGGTGCTTATACTGCCCCGTAGGTGTTTAATCTACTCTACAGGTGTTTATTCTGCTATACAGGGGTTTGTAATACCCTGTAGGTATTCATGCGACCCTTCAGGCGTTTATTCTACTGTACAGGTGTTTTTTCTGCTATTCAGGGTTGTATTTCCCTGTAGGTGTTCATGCTTCCCTGCAGGTGTTTATCCTACCCTTTAGGTGTTTATACTACATTGCAGGTGCTTATA
>JAQMYJ010000012.1:6187315-6200015 GCA_030014305.1 Clarias laeviceps | reverse complement strand
CATAGTTACTTCTTATGCCATAAATTGAACAAAAATAAAAACATTATTATGGCACTGTGCAAAAGTTTGGGCACCCAGGGTTCCAGAGTCTCAGATTCTTTTTACAAGGTTTCAGACCTTAATCAGCTCATTAGATCTGACGCACGGCAACGGCTGTCATTAGTTAATGCCAATTTTAAAGCGTTACAAATACTTTGACTCTTCAAACCTTGTGCACACACTTGCGGAAACTCAACAACCATAGGTTCATCTAAGCAGCTGTGTAAGACTCTGAAAATGAAAGTTATTGATGCCCACAATGCAGGAGACGGCTACAAGAAAATAGCAAAGCGTTTTCAGCTTGCAGTTTCCACAGTGAGAAATGTAATTAAGAGATGGCAGTTCAGGGGAACTGTGGAGGTCAAGATGAGATCTGGAAGACCAAGAAAACTCACGGAGAGAACTGCTGGTCAGAAAGACAAATCAAAACCCCCATTTGACTGCAAAAAAAACCTGCAGGAAGATTTATCAGACTCAGGAGTGGTGGTGCACAGAAGAATATTACAGAATTAGAAGACTTTTGCAAGGAAGAATGGCAGAAAATCCCAAGTACAAGAATTAAAAGACTTTTATCTGGCTATAAAAAGCGTTTGCAAGTTGTGATATCTGCCAGAGGAGGTGTTACTAAGTACTGATTAAGTAGGGTGTCCAAACTTTTGCACAGTGCCATAATAATATTTTTATTTTTAATTTAAAAATAAAATAAATTTTTTTTTTTTTTCAATTTCTGGCATAAGAAGTAACTATGCATTAATGTTTGCTGGAAATATTGTGCATTTTTTCCATTTCCAAGAGAGACTGTGTTAAAATATTTTGATTTTAAAAACAAATCACCAAAATCTGTTATTTATCAAGGGGTGCCCAAACTTTTGCATAAGACTGAATCTATCACATAAGCCAGTTTATTTATCTATCTATCTTCAACTTCAGCAGCACTTTAGTTGAACAGCACTGCTGAGTCATTCTCACTTGTCAACACACACTCTCACTCTCTCACACACACACACTCTCTCTCTCTCTCACACACACACACACACACAGAGAACACATCCTTCAAACCATTGGATGTCTTCCTCAGCATTCTATCATGTGAGATGCAGTGACTTTCTCTCCATCTCTCTGCTTCTCTCTCTCTCCCCCACTCTCTCTCTTTTCCTCTCTCTCTCTTTCTCTCCTTCTCTCTCTCTCTCTCCCTCTCTCTCTCCCTCTCTCCCCCTCTGCTTCTCTCCCTTTCTCTCTCTCCCTCTCTTTTTTCTTTTCTCTCTTTCTCTCCATCTCTCTGCTTCTCTCTCTCTCCACCTCTCTGTTTCTTTTCCTCTCTCTCTCTTTCTCTCCTTCTCTCTCCCCCTCTCTCTCTTTCTCTCCCTCTCTCCCCCACTGCTTCTCTCCCTTTCTCTCTCTCCCTCTCTTTTTTCTTTTCCCTCTTTCTCTCCCTCTCTCTCTCCCTCTCTCTTTCTCTCCCTCTCTCTCTCCCTCTCTCTCTCTCTCTCTCTCTCTCTCTCTCATGCTTTATTAATTTAGTTATGAGTGTTTAGCGCTCATGGCCGTGGCTCTTACACTCTGCTGCTCAATGCATCCTGCTCATTTCTTTTGCAAAGCGCTAATGTGTTTTCCTTTCTGTATGTGTGTGTGTGTGTGTGTGTGTGTGTGTTTTGTTGTCCTTGTGCGTACTTGTTGTCCTTCCTGTGTCGGCTTGTGTACACACACACACACACATGCTCTGCATGGCTTCGTGTGTGTGTGTTTAGTGCTCTGACTCGTCCTGCCCTGATGAGTCAGCTCAGCCAATCACAGACAGCTCCACTCCCACATTACCTGACTCCAACACCAACACTGAAGACAAGGTGACACACACACACACACACACACACACACACACATATACATACACTTTCACCTAAAGGAAAGAAAAATAAGATCCCACCATTTAAGCTGACCGAACCCCACCGTCTGCCATGTTGTCTTTTATTTTATTTTTTTCCCCTCCATTTCATCTCAGCTTTTGCGTTGTACATTTCATTCATCCTGTCCGTGTTTTTTTATTTATTTTTTTTTTTTTTACTTCACTCGATCAGCTGGTAAACGGCAGCACGTCACAGTTTAATTCAGCGGACCCTTCCCTCTTCATCCTTCCATCATCTCCACCTTCCTCCTCACATCCACCCGGCTCTGTGTGGGCGTGGCCTCAGACCGCCGGCCCCGCCCCAGGGGAGGATCTCGAGCCGTGTTTTCCTCTAAGCCCCGGCTCCTTCCCGCCCTCACATAGAGTTCCCAGCTGGAAGGTCAGTTCCATCCGTCTTTCATCTCTCCATCCATCACACCACTTATCCCTGCTTATCTTGTTTGTTTGTTTTCCCAATATGTTATTATTTGAATAAATCACACTCTGTGTGTGTGTGTGTGTGTGTGTGTGTGTGTGTGTGTTTGTGTCTGTGTGATTAGGACTGGGCCCGGCCGGGTCCGTATGACCAGCCGATGGTGAACACCCTGCGCAGGGTGAAGGAGAGAGCGAGGGAGAACAGTGAACAGGGCGGCGGCTCCAGAGACGAAGCTCACAAATCCAGCCCCAACTCCAGCACTCACAGTAAACCCAGGGTGAGCAACACAACACACTCCTTACTAACGTCAATCACACACTCCTCAGGCCCTCCAGAAGTTTCCAAACTGCCCGTAGTGTGTGTGTGTGTGTGTGTGTGTGTGTGTGTGTGTGTGTGTGCCTCTTGCGATGAATTGTACCCCGCCTCGTGCGCCGGTTGAGGCTCCTGTGACCCTGTGCAGGATAAGAGGTATGGAGAGAACGACTGAGAGCGAGTACATGGTGTAAAACATGCTTATTTAAAAAAATTTTTACCACAAATACACGGCAGAGACACACAACCATCTGATCTGCAGCCCAGAGCCTCAATCACGAAAAGGGGCGGGGCTCCCAGGGTGTTCCTGATAATGTTCCAATACTTCTGGCCCTTGAGATGAGAATCCCAGAAAACTGTAAGCGTCGATGAATTTTCCAGCTGATGGTCGACTTTTGAACTTTTTCTCGGTTGGTCGATTGAGGATATTTGAGGATGGATCCGTGTCTCGTCACCTGTAACGGTTCTCTTTAAGAAACTTTCACCTTCTTTAGAGTATCGCTACAAATTGTGTTTGCAGAAATCCAAACGCTTCTGTTTATGCTCTTACTAGAGTCGTTTCAGCGCCAGGTACACCGTACACTGCTCTTCTTTCGTGCAAATCATAAGTGGGGCGTCATCCATATTTGCTCGCACCGCAGTTACAGATGAACTGATGTAACACGTTCACACCTGCACAGCAGAGACTGGGGGGAGTCGGGAGCCTCGAACGGAAAGCTGCCAACGGACGTTTTAATATAACCAGAGTGCGGATCATTTTAATACATTATAAACGCATTGTATTATACTGTATTTAAGAAGTCACCATAGTGTCTGCTGTTTTATCTTTTTGTAGTGTCGTGTCATTTTATCCCATAGTCCTAAATAAAGGGCTTGTTTTTTTTTCTCTTGCAAAACGCATGCTCTTTATTCCCAAGTGGTTTTATAAATCATCCAGTTTATCAACACTGACATGAGCAGTTCCACAGGAAATCCACAGATGTACCTTTCTTTGTATTCTTGTAAAGGGTGCACTAACTTAATACAGCATATACATTTCTTATGCAGCTGGGGTTTTTGTATATCATCTGATATTCACAAACCATGTGTGTGTGTGTGTGTGTGTGTGTGTGTGTGTGTGTGTGTGTGTGCTGCAGGACGAAGCTCACGAGGAGCTGGCCGTGTGTCTGTCTCGTGGTCTGTCGCTGGATATACCGCGCAGCAGCCGGGAGTCCGTTCAGGGATCCAGCGGCTACAGCACACAGACCAACACACCCTGCTGCAGCGAGGACACCTACAGTGAGTGTGTGTGTGTGTGTGTCACAATGTGTCATGGTTTTTACTGTACATTACCACCATGATGTAAGAATAACATTAAGAGCACTGAAATATCCGTTCTTTTGCAATATTAATATGGAATTTGCTTTATTAATATTTAAAGTTCCATTCTCACCAATAAGCTCCGCCCCCATTTTAATTACAGTACTTTTGATCTGTATGAGGTTTCCATGAAATCCAGATCCTCAAGGTCAGATTGTTGAAATATTATCAGTAGATCTCAGTTATTTGGATTCAAAACCGTTTGGTGCTCTGCTTGCGCCATCTAGTGGTAAGAATTATCAAATATGAAACAGAAAAAAAAAGGTTATTTATTTTTGTTATTATTTTTAACATTTATTTATCTATTTTTTTTCTGTCTGTGCCTTGTGTAAACAAAATATCTTGGTCTGTCTGTTTTTCTTTCCACAGTATTTGATTACGAGTGCTTGCCAGGGGGCGGAGACCACGACAGCGAGTCGCAGGACTGCGAAGGGCCCGTCTCGTCCCTCCAGCACACAGACATCACCCAGTCGTACCGGAGGACTTTGCCAGTCAAGCGGCCTTCCCCCTGTGGGCCGGTCAGCATCACACCGGGCGTGGCCACCATCCGGCGCGCGCCCACTTCGAAGCCGAGCCTGTGGCGTGGGCCGAGCGTCCACGGCCCGATCCCGATCAAAACCCCCGTCATTCCTGTCAAGACCCCCACCGTGCCCCCGGCACTCTTCGGCGAGGACGCGGAAAAATCCAGCAACCCCTTGCCATCACCCACACAGCTGACACCCGACCCCGTTGGCCAATCGGAAGCTCCAGCGGGGCGGGACGAGGCGGGGCCCGACGAGCAGGAGGGCGGCGTGCTGACGTCTATTCGCCGAGGAGTGAGCCTCAAAAAAGCCACGACCAACGACAGATCTGCTCCGGTCCTGGAATAAAGAGCGCCGATGAGCGGCCTCGACCAATCAGAACTCGCCCAAGTCGGGGAGATCTTTAGTGCTTTTTAACAGTGCTAACGTCGTCACGTATAGGATGGGTAAAGTAGTACGTATGTTTCCCCAGTGATTCAGTATATCCATAAACAATAACGCATAAAGACAAGATGTTATAAACGTTATACCGTCGTAATACGTATGTTACACAGCAGTGACAATTATTGGCTTTGTACATACAAGACCCAGACTATCCGGTGTAGAGTGTCTGACTGTTGATTGTATTTCTAGATCTTTCTCCGCTACCAGCCCATCCTTCTGTAGGTGCCAAAACTTTGTGCCTCGTACTGTATTTTCTTTGATCTTAACTCGAGTCAGGAATCGCAGAACCGCAATCAGAGCTGCGCCGGATGTGGAGAGCGTGCGCGGGTTGTTGTTTCGTTTGTTTGTTTGTTTACCTCGTGTCAGATGTGTGGGGTTCGAAAGCCTCGCAAACTGAAGCAGTTCCCGATGAAGTCTCTTTTATTTTATTTTTTATTTTTTTAATTATTTAGCGGTGGGGAAAATAGACAAATAACTGTCTCTGGAATGTCGTACACCTCTCAGCTGATGCATGGTATCCTCTCCGTCGCGCATCGATCTCCGTGAAATCAGCAGGAAGAGTCGAGCGTTTAACAGAAACCCGAATGTTGTGCTCGTGCATGCAGCCCAGACATCCACCTCGGGAGCAGACGCAGAGTCTAATCGCTGACTTTTATATCACATCTATCAATTTACGTCTACACTCAGACGGCTAGCTTTTAACTCCCGGAATGACATCATCACTGAAACCCCAAGTAACTGAGTAACTGGACTAAGATTTCACACACACAAACAGAATGACGCAACTTATCTGTAATCCTTATAACTACAGGACAACACACACAGTGTCGTGCCGTGACCGTGTTTTCTAATCTCAAAGTGTTTTATTTCTTTCACACCACAGCAGCAGGTTTAATACTTAATAAGTTAAAACACATGTCTTAATGTTGTCGAGTGAAAAATCAGTTCGTGTCATCACTTACGTTATAGCCACTTTTCTTTTTTTCTTTCTCTCTCTCTCTCTTTCTCTACTTCTTTCTCTTTTGTTAGTTTAGTTTTATAAATCCTGAAAATCCACACTGGAGACTCATTTCTGTAAATTATAAATGAACATCATCTCATAGAAAACTTCACCGCGTCAATAAGTGCACTTTGATTTAGTCTGTTCAACACGAACCGCGTGATCCCTGCAGAAACTGTTACTATAGGAACAGTGACACGTTAGACTCTGAGCAGCCGTACAGAATCGGATCAGAACCAGTCAGATTAGGGACTTCTACAGCAAAACGGGATTGTTGCATTTCACGTGGACCGGAAGTCAAACTTCCTGTTTTTGGTGTCTGATGATTGGACTAAAGCTGTCTTTATTTCTCTATATAATCCCCTGCTACATTAACGCACTTATCCCAGCGTCTCACTAGCGCAATCAAGGTAGAAACGTTTCTCAGAGTGTCTGAAACACTGGCCTCCCAGGAACTCCTTTAATGGCTTTCCAAACATGAAGAAATAGATTGGGGCCGGTACTCATCACCGTCCTGTGCTTGAAGATCGGTTTTACACTTTTTCATTTCCTAGAATTTTTATCACATGTCCCAGGTTTGACTTCACTTGAACGTCACTGGAAAGCTCGAACCAAAGCCACGCCTGGTTACGTAGTGATGTCAGACAGACGTGATTGAGGTTCAGGGCACATCATCATCATCATCATCATCTATTAACATGAACAGAAACACGGTAGGTCATTGAGACAAGAGATTAAGCTCGACTGTGGTTTAAAAAAGGATTGTGAAGATTTAGTGTGTATGAATGGAAGAGACTGAGGTTTGCGGTGAATCGAGCTTTTAGAAATAATCCCTAACAACAATGAGGAGTCTCACAGTGGTGTAACTGTGTCAGATTCTGCACCGCAGTAACACAAAGCCTCTTCAGTGACACACCCGCGTCTCCCATCATCTCTCTCTCTCTCTCTCTCTCTCTCTCTGACCATCTCAAGATCTTTCCCTTCAGAAGACTTGCTTTTACCTCAACATTAACCATCAAAGTTTTTTTTTCTTTTTAACAAAAACCGTTATCAAAGTGGTCCAGTCTTGAGGTATTGACTTTTCAGTTCTTTACATGTACTGTATTATAACTTTTATAATACATCAAGTAGTACAAGTGCAAGTAAAAGAGAAGTATTTGGGCTGAAGGAAAAAAAAAAAGTCATGTCAAATGTAGTGAATCAGACAACACGTTTGTTTTTGTTTGTTTGTTTTTCCGTTGGCACCAGAGCGTCACGGCTCATCACTAGACAAAAAAATTACAGCTGATAGTAGTTTAGCATCATGACGTTTTAGTGTGTATGCAAGCAGTATTATTGATTAACATATGAACATGATGTGAATCAGGCCACGCCCCTTACCTGACCCACTTCTAGGTGTGATTCCACATGATGCTTAATTTGTGGCTTACAGTTTTAAAGCTTGTCTGATCCATTACATTTGGACATTTGTGTGTGTATGTTTTTTTTTTTTTTTTCATTCTCTGCCTGATATTTCTCACTTTCTCCGAATGTAAATTCTCCATACATCTCTAAATCTCCGGATCCGAGTCGTCGTTTCTGCTCAGTGTGCTCTCTGATGTATAACTTTTAGGCCTGGGTGAGATGTTCAGGCACTTCAAAGGGTGTAATCTAGAATGTTCTACTTAGCTGATGCCTTACGCATATGATGCTGAACATGTGTGTGTGTGTGTGTGTGTATGTCTATGTATATAAATCTATATATAAATTTACTTACTATCTGCAGAGATATTGTTCCTGAACTGTAAATGTAGCTGCTCTGTCAGTGGCTCATGTTTCTGAATGTAAAGATGGGATTTAGAAGTGGTTTGGATAAAAAGAAAAGATTTGCAGTTTTGCTGAGAGCTTCAAGTTCTGGAGTCCGTGCTGTTTTAGCTAATAAAAGATTAAACGCTAACGTGTCGAACGTTCATCTGGAACCGTGTGTTTATTTTAAAAAAATTAAATCCTGGGAAATGGAGATAAAATAAAAAAGATTTTTTTTTTTTTTTATTAGTTCAGTCAACTTTTACACCACAGTTTATCCAGCAAACACAAACAATACTACCACCTACTGGATGACATTTTTTTAAAAGTCTATTTCAGAACCATTAAATTATTGGCTTGTATCAAGCAAAGAAAACAACTAAGGATATTTGAAATTATTCGAAAAGAGGTAAGAATCCTTCAACACATCACAACCTTGAAGGATAACAATAACTTTGTGGAGAAATGTGATCAGGAATTTTTAAAAAATCATGAATAAAGATCATTTAAACACTTGCAGAAGTTGCATGGTTAGAATAAATAAAATCAGCAGTAAAAAACAGAGCTGTGTTTAACAGTGAAAGTAAGAGTGTTTCCATACACACACACACAGTTTGTGATGAGAACTGATGACCACTTGTTAGTGAGACTAATCACAAAAAAAAAAAATGCTTAAATTGGCTAGAGGGCATAAAATTTGAAGCAATGGGGGGATAAAGGTCATGTGATCATTCGGAACACCCTGCGAAGTCACCAGCACAGACGTCACTTCCTCCATGCGTTACCATGGTAACATAAGCACCTCGGATACATGTCGCTGCTGTTGTGGGAATTTCACAGTACGGACATTAAATATTAATTAAAACAAAAACTGACGGCATTATAAACCATACTATTAAAATTTTTATAACTTGTAAATAAATTATTGATCAATAATAACTAGAGAGGGACATTTTCTGAATAAAATGAGTGGTGCTTGCCGTGGCAAAACTCGGCCCCCGCATATGTCTCTGACAATGAGACCCACAGTTAAGTTCAGTTTCAAAGCTCCTATGGAAGTTTCCATAGCAGGCAATGCAACTGTGAGCACTTCCTGTTTCAATGAAGAGTAACTTCCCCATTATATGTTAATGGGGCAAATTTGGGCACCTCTTGTGGCCCTGGGGTACAACTTATAAACTCTTGACACACCACACAAGAGTTTATAAGCTGTACCCCATTTGAAAAGGCTTGCAAAAATTCTTGCTCTGCGCCAGAGTTTGTCTCAATGTTAAGTCTATGCCCTGCGGCGGCAATTGACCACCCACCCCTTAGAAAAGTCATAGCACCCCATTCCAGAATAAGCCGCACGATTTGACACCTCATTCATGGGTCTACGACAAACAGTACAGGACTAGTTACGTGACAAAATCTCCATTATAAGTCAATGGGGCAAATTTGGGCACCTGTTGTGCCCCGGGAGTAAAACTAATACCCTTGTGCGGGGTGTGTTCTGACACAGCTTGCAAGCCTCTTCAAATGTGGTAAATTTGAGATTTCTATCAAATTCTTGCTCTGCCCTAAAATCGGTCAAAATTTCTCTCATTATTAAATCTATGGAATTTTTAGGGTGGAACAATTGCCCCCCTCAGGGGCAATTTACCCCCCACCTTTTTACAAGAGTCATACTACCCCATTCCCGAATGAGCAGCACAATTTGCCACCTCTTTCTTGGGTCTACGACAAACGGTACGGGAATAGTTATGCACCAAAATCCCCATTATAATTCAATTCAAGTAAATCACATCAATCCGCAGCTCTGCTCCAAATGTCTCCTTTTACATCCACACAAATAATTTGGCTTCATTTCCAAAAGTAAAAGAAAAAAATGATAATAAAAACAAAAACATTAATTTATTTGATATAGGTGTTTATTTGAATCATAAGCACACTGAGTGCATTATATTTCTGTACAGTCTACAATTACACCCCACTCAAACTGACACACACACACTCCTGATCCACTCAAAAGTTTGATTAAATCCAGAAAAGTGAAAGTTTTTGCTTAAATTAACAACCTGGATCAAGTCATTCCTTTTGAACCTTAAACACTTAACAGGTCAGGGTGAGAGTGCAAGTCTTCCATTACTAAGTGCGCCTATTGAGTGTGTGTGTTTTGTAATGCAGGGAGTATCACATGGGGCGGGGCCTCTCACATTGGCCTCTCTCTGGGGCGGGTCACAAACTGCCACCACAGTGGCGGGAGATCGCCTTCCTTGCGTGCAGGAGGAAGAGCCTCGGTCCTGGGGCCATCGGCTGGAGTTTCGTCCTGCAGCTGCTTCACCTGTGACACACACACACACAAGGTGTGTTAGAGCGCATTAACTAATCGCTTCAGCTTGAAATGTTATTTAAAGCATTAAGTAAAAAAATAAAAAAAGGACAAAAAGGTCTGGAGTTGCTCTTTAAAAATAAATGTTTATTGAATTAAAGCTCTGGTTGAGATCATGTCACGTTAGTGTCCTGTGCATGTGTGTGTGAGAGCAAATACACACCTCCTTGTCCCAGCTCTGAGCTCGGATCTGCTTCCACTGCTCTCTCTTTGAGAAGTAATCAGGGAACTCCGCCTTCTCAGAGGGGTGCCAGTGATCCAGAACCCATTCAGGAACCTAAACAACAAAAAAAAAAAAAACACAATCAGGAGCAAAATCTACAAATCAGAGAGGCTTCTTCTAGGTGGCTCTAACACACACACACACACACACACACACACACACACACACATTAACCCATGATATCACTTGTATATCTTACAGTAAGTCCAGTTGTTGGTTTGCAATCGTTTGGTTTCACACAGTTAATGCATATTTTAACCTGAGCTAAGAATATGTACTCGTAAACCGCTTGCGTAAAAGGAAGAAGATGTTGAAGTGAGGTGTGTGTGTGCAGGAACCGCAGGAGTCACCGAGCATGGAGGTTAATCAGGTTACGACAATTTTTTGTGCATCATAACCGTCTGGTTCACTTCCTGTAATGGATTTCCCAGACCCTAAGCTACATCTAGGAGTTAACAAACAAATCTGATGAGATGTGTGTGTGTGTGTGTCACTCTTTAGCCCTTTTGAATAAATGTGTAAGCGCTAATATTATATACGACATCCAGAGGTGGAAGGTAACCACGTACATTTACTTTGTTACTGTACTTACAGTGGCTTGCAAAAGTATTCATACCCCTTGAAACTTTCCACATTTTGTCACGTTATAACCACAAACGTAGAGACAGAAAACAATAGGGAAGCCGAGACTCTACCTTGTAACACTCGTATCTCTCGTAGGAGGTTCCCCCGGGTGAGTCGGGGAACAGGTAGGGCTGAGGATGCTGATTGGCCCAGAACTCTTCCTCTGCGGCTTTGAGCAACTTGGACGCCTTCACCAGGTCCTTCTCATTCTTATGCTCCTCGAAGCGAGCCCTCAGCGTGCAGGCGTAGAAACGGTACTTATCTCTGAAACGACAAGAAGCATCACCGGTGAGAAGATGCTTGAGTTGCTGATTATTTTCCTACATGCAAATTAGTCACGCCCCAGAGGATTTTATTTCTCTGCAATATTTAGAATAACGTCACAGTTACTCCTCTACCTCTGACTCACTATTATATGTTTTTCACTGATTTGGTTAAAATTTTAAACATTTAAAAAAAAAAAAAGTTTAATGATTAATTAAATCTAGCGCGTTCCTTATATCGTTTGTTTTCTTACTTAAAAAACAAATGCAGCATTTAACAATACTGAACTTAAATTTAAATTAAATTCAACAACAAAAAAAGCCACATTGTAATTATTTCTAATCAAGCTTAGCAAATAATTCACTCCTACCACGGGATGAGAATGTGTAACTAGTTCAGAGTGCGCAACCTGAAGGATTTTAAAGAAATGGCAACATTTTACCTCCTCGAATACCTTGGCCATGAGCGTGCGGGTTGAGTGGCGTGGATGGCTTCGAACGTGAGCAATCTTCAATTATTTTGAAGATTTCTCAGTGTTTTGAGGCAGGTGTAAATGTGTGTAATGAGTGAGTTTGGAGTAAAAGGTGCAACAGCAACACATTTTTTTCCATTATATTATCCAAAAATTTTTATAACAATAATAAATAAATAAATAAATAAATAAATAAATATATATATAAAACCACCCTCAGAAGCTTCTGCGCTTGGTACAGAATCATTTATTTCTGAGGTGGAGTGTCTGATCACCGGTCAGGGCCAATCAAACTGAAAACCAGACAATTCTGGTTACTGCCCGATCGACCGGTTCATCTCTATTATAAATGTGAAAATATTTATTTATGTTTATTTTTTTTTATAGATTTTGTAGTCAGTGTGGCGAGACCTTAATCAACCTCACAAAAGCAATCGGCGTTCATGACTAAATTGATCCCCCCCCCCCCCCCCAAACTTCTAAACAAATATGTTTATTAACATATTTCAAGATTTATTTATTTCTGCATTTCCACATTTCTTCATTTATTTTTTATTTCTGCATTTCCACATTTCTTTGTCGCTGTATGCTTATAAGGTAGGCGGTCCCAGCCTTAGTCAAAACCGTGATTGGGGCGCAGGGCACCTCAGACAGAAGCAATCGATCTAATCAGCGTGATGCTGAAACTAACTATGCAAATGGCTGCCAACGAGAGACCGTTAGGACACGTTCTGCGGGATCCTTAACCAAACTGTGTTTCAAGAACTTCATATCCTCACGCAGAAAGAAAAAGGGAACGTTGGGCGTCCACGGTGTGTTTTACCCAGAAGTAGATGAGCCTCAATTATATTCGGAGGTAAAATGCACCGTGGACGCCCAACGTTCTCTTCTTCTTTCTGCGTGAGGATATGAAGTTGGCGGACAACTTCTTGAAGACCGTCAAACACAGTTTGGTTAAGGTCAACATC
>JAQMYJ010000012.1:6172682-6182851 GCA_030014305.1 Clarias laeviceps | reverse complement strand
TTAAGCTGCTTTGGGACAATGTCAATTGTTAAAAGCGCTATACAAATAAAATTGAATTGAATTGAATTGAATTACTGTATTTTTACATTTTTCAGACTTTGACCGGTTGGAATTCTGTCCAAAAGAGACCCAGGTCAAGTAAGTGACATCACTCTGTGTCACGTAATGTCTCCTTTATTACACTTCTGGTAATTCCATGAAGTACATGAAACCCTTCCCCTGAGTCACATTCCTTCACACGCAGGTACTTTGAGAAGCAGTTTGATTTGGCAGAAGAAACCAAACTGCCCATGTTCCTGCACTGCAGGAACTCTCACCAGGAATTCCTGGGTAGGTTGTTTTTATTTTTCTATTAATGTGCAGAACAGACTAATTATCTATGTTAGATTGTCCAAGCAGAGGGTTGTAATTTGCGCTGACGATTTCTCTCTTGTCTTTAGACATTATGAGAAGAAACCGTGACAGATGTGTTGGAGGGGTGGTGAGTGTCATGTTTTTGCCAAAATGTAGGCTACAGGGGTAAAACTGATATCATGAATGTATCTGTTCGCTGTTTGTTCGTACTGTAGGTTCACTCCTTCGATGGGAAGAAAGAGGACGCTGCTGCTCTGATAGACCTGGACCTTTATATCGGCATTAACGGCTGGTGAGCAAAAGAGTTTTGTGTCTTTATGTCTTAAGGATGGGTGTAAACGCAGAGATAAAAGTGCAGCGGTCTTCTTCATTCATACCGTCTGTTTTCAGCTCTTTGAAGACGGAGGCGAATCTCGAGGCCATGAAATCGATTCCCACAGAGAGACTGATGATAGAGACAGGTTTGACTAAACAACACTAAACTGAACTGCACCAACATTTGAGATAGAGTTTGTACTTCATATTAACTATATTGTCCTTCAAGTACACCACACCATTCGAATAGTTCTAAATCACTGATCCACTGTAGGACATCTAGAATAATACGTCTTTAAAAGACCACTTAAATCACTGTTTTAACATCAATTAAGTGTTGTCGTGCTAGAACCCTGGATGGTTATAATAAATCTAGAACAACATATTAATTCTAAACCCCTGTTAGAACACGGTAATAGTTCTACAGTAGAATACATAGTTCTAGAATGCTAATAAGTCTAGGACAGTGTTATTGAGACAGAACTTGGTACCTTTGTTCCATTGCTCGCTAGCATGAAGAAACACTTTTCAGTTCATCGTATGTGACAACCCACGTTTTTAATGTCAAATCATTGTGTGGAGTCTTTTATTGTGCTCATCATTCCTAGTCAGCCAGCATACAGTACAGGGGACAGTGGATATGTTCGATTAGATAACCAAAGTACCAGAGCATCTAAACGTAATGTACAGTAAGTCTCTTTCTCCCTCACAATCTCTTTCTGTTTCTGGGCTTCCAGACGCTCCATGGTGTGGCATCAAAAACACTCACGCAGGATCCAAGTTCATTAAAACAACTTTCCCCACCAAGAAGAAGTGGGAAGCAGGACACTGCCTGAAAGATAGGAATGAACCCTGTCACATCATGTAGGTCACTCAGACATTACCACGGAAACGAAACAGTGCATTGTACTGACAGATGAAAAACATCTGTAGATTTAGGTTTGTTTTAATCTGGAATTAAGATTATGTCAGGTCTAAGATCACAGCGTAGGGTCTGTAATTCTCCTGTAAATGTCCTGGTCTCTTTTCAGCCAGGTGCTGGAGGTGATGGCAGCAGCGAGGAACGAAGATCCGACAGAGATGGCCAACACGATCTACAACAACACCCTGAAAGTGTTCTTCACTGGGAGCTGAAAGATCTGAATGATAAAATAGTGCTCCTGTGAGAACTGAGTTTGTTAAAGCGGTGGATCTTCTGATCTGCCTATGCCCAGGGTTCTCTTATTTACGGCTCACGTTCACATGCAGCATCCCAGAGATCCCAGGACTGAACCGTTCACATGGCTCGTGCAATGCTGAAATGTATTTTAATAAATACTTGCTCTGTATGAAAAATCACTATGTGACACGTGTTAAGTTGTAGCACATTGTAACATATGACCGTTTACATCATGGTACATGTTTCTACATCACTGACTGACCTAGAACTAGATGAACGGCTCACTTATAATATGTCTAAAACACTGCTTGGTAATAATAAGTATTAATTAACTCTACTGCTTTAGTGTCATAATTCTTAAACACAGTGGTGCTGCATATATTATAAAACCCTGGCCAAGTTTAGTTATTTGAAAATGTGTACAGGTATAATTATTCTAGAACCCTGATAAACTGTAAGGGTTGTAACACACTGGGGTTCTAGACTGGTATAATAAATCTAGAGGGCTAATGTAGAGCTATAATTGTTCTAGAACGTTGATCGACTGTAATAGTTCTAAAGCACTGGTCAGGGCTACTAATCCTTTAAACCTGATTGACTATGAGAGTTGTAGTGCACTGGTCAGGTACAGTAATTCTAGACAACTTGACAAACCTACAGTTGGCAGTAATGTTACCAACCTACTGAATTCCAACCGCCGTTAAACAACAAATAAGAAGAATTTTGAAATAAAGACCAACAATATTATAATAATCATAATCATATTCTATAATGCTTTTCCAATGCACAGGCTCACATGGAGCCTGGAGCCTATCCCAGGGGACTTAGGTCATGAGGTGGGGTGCCAATCCCATCACAATTTGGGAACACCAATTGGCCTAATCTGCATATCTTTGGACTGTGGGAGGAAACCGGAGTACCTGGAGGAAACACACCAAGCACGGGGAGAAACATGCAAACTTCATGCACACAGACACGGGAATCAAACTTTTTGGCCGAGAATCGAACCCGGACCCTGGAGGTGCAAGTGCTAACCACTAAACCAGCGTGCCACCCCACACATTCAAGCGATTCAAGATTGCTTTTTTTATTATTATTATTTATTTATTTTTTATCGCTGCTTTAATATATTATTATTATTATTATTGAAACAAAAATATAAAAAATAAAGAAATGAGAAAATAACAACAACAAAAAAAAAAGAAATATAACATAGCAAAACCCAGACAAACTGATTTTTATTTTATTTTATTTGGGCGTCTTGTATTTTATAAACACGTTTAAATTAAAGGTTTTATCTTTACTTCCGGTTAGCTGTTAGACTTCCGTCACGCTGTGACTGGAGCGTAATGACGCAACTCCTGAACGCTGCAACGTCCTGCGCGCGCTGCGTCACGGGCGGTTGTAAAACCTCGAGTTCACTTCCCGGTTCCTCGCATAGCAACAGGAGGTTAAAAAAAAAAAAAAAAAAAGATGGCGGAGAGCGGAGACCCCCGTGTTTAAGGTAAACACCGCGAGTCAGGACCGGACCACACAGGAGGAGCTCCGGAGGGAGCGGAAGGAGGTGAGGTGAGGTGAGGTGAGGTGGAAGTCGTGCTGCGGCGCCATGGCCTCCAACCCCGGCCGGCTGAGTCAGCAGGCCCTGGCGGTGCTGGACGTGGCGCTGCGGGTCCCCTGTATCTTCATCATCGACGCCATTTCTAACTCTCAGTCTGTTCCGGCGGAGGGCTGGAGCGGGACAGTGGGACAGGTGTTACTCAGGGTCCTGGGTAAGAGACAGAGATAACAAGTCCTTCTGTTTTACTTCTAGATTTGTTTTTTTTAAAGTTACTAACTCATCCTTGGGCCTGAACTTCCTGTGAGACTCTGATCTTCTGCAGCATCTTAACCTCACTGTTTGTTTTTATTAAACTTTATAAACCTGGATGTGCTTGTTTATGGTATTTTAATTCAAGCTCCAACTGTCAGTTCCCTGATGATGTCATAAGTAATTGTGTTTGAATTTAAATCAAACCATCACAAAAGGAACGTTTTTGGATTGATGTACTTTTCATTTGTTTGTTTGTCAGGTATCGCGGTGTGCGGCGTCGTGCTCGTCTTGTCCCAGAAGTCCCTGTTCAAGTTCTACAGCCTGCTCGTGGGCGTGCTGCTCGGATCCACCACCGTGCTGCTAAACTACTACGCCACGTCTCACGTGGACTCGCTGCTGCGTGCCCGTCCGGCTCTCTGGCTGGCCCTGGCCGCTCTGCAGCTCGTGTTATCCTCGGGCTACGTGCTGCTGCTCGGCGTCAAGTCGCCACACTCCACTTTGATGATGCTGGACGTCTTGGTGCCCGTGTCCGGGCTTTTCATGGAGCTTCCCGGGGACGTGAGGCGGATGTTAGCGGTGGTCTCGGGGTTGGTGCTGGGACTGAACACCGCCGTGTGCCTGCTCGTCCGATTGAAGAGACTGTACTACTCGTGCCGTTACGTGTACTTACTGGTGCGGCACATGTACCGCATCTACGGGTTACAGCTGCTCCTGGAGGACACGTGGAAGAGGATTCGGGTGCCGGACGTGCTGCGGGTTTTCTGGCTCACCCGCGTCGCGGCGCAGGCGGTGGTTCTGATATACGCGGTAAGAACGGGATTGAAACGTTTAAAGGTTCCGTGATTATGAATCGTCATCTCCTTAGAATTAATACTTTCTTTCCTGAAAAACAGGTGAGGATGGCCCGGGTGGAGGAGAACGGAGAAGACGAGGCCTACGTGACGTGGGACGTGATCTGGGAGCTGTGCAGCAGTCTGATCATCAGCGGCTGTGACTCGACGCTCACCGTGCTGGGCATGAGCGCCGTGATCTCGTCCGCGGCGCACTACCTGGGCCTGGGCGTCCTGGCGTTCATCGGGTCGGCGGAAGATGAGGAGGACCGGCGGCTGGGCTTCGTGGCGCCGGTGCTGTTCTTCATCCTGGCCCTGCAGACAGGGCTGAGCGGCCTGGAGCCGGGCGAGCGTCTGGTGCGCCTGAGCAGGAACCTGTGCCTGCTGCTGACGGCCGTTCTGCACTTCGTCCACGGCATGACGGAGCCGGTGTTGATGGCGCTGAGCGCCTCGCACGTGCAGTCCGTGCGGCGGCACGCCCCCGCCCTCCTGGTGTCCCTGGTGCTCTTGACGCTGCCGGTGGTGCTGAGCGGCATGTTGTGGCGTCGCTACGCCCTCAACACGTGGCTGTTTGCCGTCACCGCGTTCTGCGTGGAGCTGTGCCTGAAGGTTCTCGTGTCGCTCACGGTCTACACGTTGTTCATGGTGGACGGCTACTACGGCACGCTCTGGGAGAAGCTCGATGACTACGTGTACTACGTGCGCTCGGTCGGGAACGTGGTCGAGTTTGTCTTCGGGATCGTCATGTTCGGGAACGGCGCCTACACCATGGCTTTCGAGTCCGGCAGCAAGATCCGGGCGTGCATGATGTGCCTGCACGCCTACTTCAACATCTACCTGCAGGCCAAGAGCGGATGGAGGACGTTCGTGAAGCGGCGCGCCGCCGTGCGGCGGATCCACTCCCTGCCTGAGGTGACGGGCAGCGAGCTGCGCGGCGTCGAGGACGTCTGCGCCATCTGCTACCAGGAGTTCGCGACGTCCGCGCGCGTCACCCCGTGCCACCATTACTTCCATGCGCTTTGCCTGCGCAAATGGCTGTACATCCAGGACACGTGCCCCATGTGCCACCAGAGGGTGTACGACGAGGACGATGCGCACCAGCGCGCGCCTTTCTCCAACAACAACGGGCAGGCGCCGGCCGCGGACGAGCAGCCAGAGTTCGAAGAGGCCGGAGAAGGCGGGGCCGAAGCGGGCGTAGACGCGGAGCCCGAAGATGAGCTGCTGGAGGATAATGACAGTATAGAGTACGATGAAGACGAGTGGGGGGCGCAGAGCGCCGCGAGCCCTGTAGAGGAGGATTACATCGACGACGACACGGACTCCAATACAGACTGATTAAAAATAAAGAGAGAAATTTTAACTTAAGGATTCAGATCAGGGATTTGCTCTTTTATGATTTGTGTGTGTGTGTGTGGGGGGGTGTGTGTGGGTGTGTGAGGGTGCGTGCTTGTCTTTTGTTTTGTTTTGTGTGTGTCTGTGTTACTTAAAAGGGCTGATTGAATTAAAGTGAGCTGAAAGGTGAGTGCATTCCAAAGCCAGGGCTGAACAGTCAGAGAGAGGTTTTGATTCTTTCTGTTTTTGTTTTTGTTGTCGTCCTGATGAAAGGCGTGCGTATGTTTGCTGCTCGACCGAGAGAAATCCTCTCGTCTCCTCTCTGGCTGCCCTGCTTACGCGACGAGAGGTTAAAGGTGATGTGCTACTTACTGTAATCACACAGATTTACCTCTTAATGGCTACTACTGGTCTCTTGTGTGACCTTGCTTTAAGTTTATGTACGTTGTTGTACATGTCGTTTAAAAAAAAAAAAACAAGACAAAAAAAAAAAAGGACAACAGAGCGCTTTCCTGTAAGAAAGGAAATTCTCGTGTTGCGCTGGAGGTCCTCCTCTGAGGAGCGTCTCATTTCACCACCGTCTCCGTGTTCAACTTCAGTTGCAGCTTTTCATGGTCTTAAATGCATCGGTTTTTTTTTGGTTTTTTTTCCTCACACAGTTCTTTGTACGTCTCCTCCTCGCACGAAACTTTGCGTCTTCGGCTTTACACTGGAGCTGTGAGGCTGTTGTGTAGCTAATGGGGAAATTTCCTCTCTGAAAACGCACACAGAGCTCTTGCATAACTTTTTTTTTTTTCCCCCCTATTATAGTAAGTAGAGATGAAAGGAAAAATATATATATATTGGTGATCTCTTTCATATTACAAATCATGACTCCAAAGTTTAATATTTTATTAATTCATTTTTTTTTTTTATATACCTTTGCATTTGAGGGTGGAACAATGTTGCAGTTCCTCTTCAATCCTACAGGTGGTGCACTTTAAACAAAATCTAAATTGTGATATTTATAAAATCATGATGCTAACAGAAATCGCAAAACATCAAAAATCAGCACAAAAGCTCAGTTATCATAGCACTTTCTGTCTTGTCTTTAACTGTGGGGGGCGGAGTCATACCAAATTAAATACATTTATAGATGGAGATAAATTGGTGACTACAATACAGGATGTTACTTCTTCTAATTAGTCCATAACAAAGGTCGAGTTCATTTTGCTTTCGTTCAAAGGAGTGTGAGAATGTGAGAGATATTGTCGCCGCCGCCGTCCAGCTTGTTATTGTAGGAGGAAGATTGTAGACACCTGACCATCACACCCATATGTTCCTGTTTCCACTAGATCTTAGAAAAAAAAGACCGTGAGGATTTGGGTTCGATGTGTTCGGATTTTCCGTCAAGGTGGAGGTTCAGTGGAGTTGAGTTTCCCTCGGTGTTCTATGCAGGACACTCGGTTCTTTCACTCTAGTTTTAATACACCATGTGGACAGGGGTGCAGTGTCGTACTGGAACAGGATTGGGCCTCTTGGTTTCAGTGAAGGGAAATTGTAATGCTGCCGAATAGAAATGTATTCTATACAATTACGTGCTTCCAATTTTGTGGTAACAGTTTGGGAAAGAATGAAGTATGGGTTTGGTGATCGGGTGTGTATGAACATGAAGTCCCTGTTTGATATGGAGGTGTGAGTGAGTGAGTGAGTGAATGAATGACTGAATGGTTGGGTGGATGGATGGGTGAATAAATGAATGGTTAGATAAGTAAAGGGATGGATAAGTAGATATATTAGTGGCTGAGTGAAAGAATGGATGGATGGATCTTTGGGTGGATGAGTGGTTAAGTGAGTGGATGAAGGGACGAATGGATGGATACTGTTTGTCTGGAAGTGAGCAGGGGACTTAAAAAAAAGAAAAAGCACAATTTATTTATTTTTTTTTTTTTTTATGTATTTGCCTCATAGCTCCAGTGCAAAACAACTTTAAAAAAGTGAACATCAGATGCAAATATCAGGTAAATCCAATTTTAGTTTTGTTTTCTTTTGCCAAACTGCTCCTAAAACACATGAGCCTCTGAATGTTGGTTATGTTGTTACCATTATGTTGACGGTTCTGTGACTTCACTTCTAAAGATCCGGACTGAGAGTGCTGATCTTGGGTCCGTTTTTTTTTTTTTTTTTTTTTCCTAACCATCATCAGTAAATTATGTAATGTATTTAACACAACTGTATTTGACAACAAAAAAAAAAGCCTTTTTATTTCTTAATCAGGAAGGCTGATGTGGTATAAAGCCTCCCCCTGCATATTTTCATAGCATATTAAATCCGATTACATAGACACTAGTGTTAGTAGAATTTCATGGCAGAATGAGTCATCCAGCATTAACTCTCCTTCACATCAAGTCTCTGTAATTAGTCGAGAATATAATCTTCTAAATATTGAAATAATTCTTTCATGTCCCCCGTTGCTAAGGATGTGGGAATGAAAATCAATAAATCTGTGAATTAAATAAGCCTCAGATTAAATCAGCAGTATTGAGCAGTGTCTGATCTGATCTGATCTGAGACCAGCTCCCAGGGCGCTGTACTCTTACTTTCTTACAGGAAAGTGAAGGAAGTATTTCCTGGATGGGTTTGGACTGTTTAGTTGATGGAGTTCCAGTGGTATTGTTCAATTTGCTAAGAGGTGTTAATAAATTCTATTAAAAAAAAAAAAAAAGATCCTTCTGACATCATGACTTTTCATGAATGCTCTGGTTGTTTTCAAATTCCACATCCACTGTCGAAGTACTTGCACTACGTATCCAAGTAGCTTTTTCAGACTTGGACCTTAGACTGAAAAAGCTACTTGGATGAGTAGTGAAACGTTTGGGAAGAAGTCCAGTTGACATGATTCAACTTCCAGATAACCTCACCTAGATGACTGAGACATTTTGAGCAAAGTGCTATCTGCCTTCATCCACATATAAGTACCAGTCTTAAGTTTTGACCCTTCAAATTCCATGGTCTTTCCTGATTTTTATTTCTTTCTACACTGTAAAACAACACTGAAGGCGTCCATAATATGCAATAATCTTCCTTTGAACAGTTGATATTGAGATGTATCTGCTACTTATGCTCTGTAAATCCTGCATAACGGCTCTAATCTGAGGTAAGTTTTGGCATTGAACAATTCCAGAACAGCTGATCTAGTTTTGAAAATTAAAAAAAATTAAAAATCCAGTATCGCTCTATGATATCCAAACTTCTTGTCCAAACTTTGGAGTAAAAAGATTTTTTTTGCAAATGCACAACGTATATTTTCACTATTTGTACTGTGAGTTCTGATTATGGCGATTAGGGATATTAATGGTTAATCATTTATTGATTACTTGCCACTACTCGGTGCGAAATGTATTAACCGAAAATGTTGGTTTTTGTTAAAAATGCTCTGTAGCTTACATATCTATTAATGTATACACCACAAGAGGGCGCAGATGCAGTTCACTGTTATTTAAGATGTGCAAAGCTGAGCAGCGAGTTTGAGCCTGGGCAATTTTCTGGTTACTGGGCCACTTTTTATCATCTTTGTCTGGAATAATGTGCCGGGTGCTAGTAATAAATATTATCATTTTAGTAAAAAATATTATTGGGTCAATTATTTATTTATTTATTTTTATTTATTTTTTTTTTAATTGAAGTTGCTGGGTTTTCTGTACTGACTAGCAGTTGTTTTTTTTTTTTGCATTGTGATCTGGCAACACTGGAGTAAATACGTAAAAATATATGAAAAACTGTTTTTGCCCATTAATTGCCAAAATATGTGAGACAATCCAAATAAATAACGTCAAGCAGTGGAAGTTAAACTTTAATGTACTCAAAAAGCAGTTAAGGTGCTGAGAGTTTGGTTTCATTATGGTATGGATTTGAGGGCTGAGACCTCATTTTATCCACAATATGAATTATGACTCATAGCTGACAGAATACACTTTGATGGTTTTACAGCAGATTTGTAGACTTAAATTGCTTTGTCAAAAAAAAAAAAAAAAAAAGTCCACATTTTCAGTATTCTGCTAAATGACAGAAACAATATAAGGCAGCTGTTACTAAATCTACACCAGAATCATAGATACTGCATATTGCCTTAGTGGGTCACTGTAGTGTAAACGTCATTTCTGTCCTCACAGCGTGCAAGAGACAGCTCTGTGTCTGATACACCCCAGGAAAGCTTAAACTGCAGGTCAAACATGGAGATCTTTTTTTTATTTTATTATTTTTTTTATATACACTACCGTTCAAAAGTTTGGAGTCACTTTCTAACTCCATGGTCGTTCCTGATTTTTATTTCTTTCTACATTGTAAAGGCTGAAGGCGTCCAAAAAATGCATTAATCTCCTTTGAACAG
>JAQMYJ010000012.1:6140515-6163093 GCA_030014305.1 Clarias laeviceps | reverse complement strand
ACAGCATCACCCGGGGTTCGAACCAGCGATCTCCGGATGATAGGGCGAGCGCTTTACCACTGCGCCACTCGGAGGCACTCCAGTTATATTAAAACTTCTGTCGCAGCGCTTTCCGTTTGAGGCTCCCGTCTCCCCAGTCACTGAAGACTCACAGAAGAGCATAAACAGAAGCGTTTAGATATCTTCAAACACAATTTGTAGCGATACTCTAAAGAAGGTGAAAGTTCCTTAAAGAGAATCATGACTGATGATTCATGGATTCATCACTACGAGCCTGAGAGTAAACAGCAGAGTAAATGGAACGGAAACGTCCTCAATCACCAACCGAGAAAAAGTTCAAAAGTCGACCATCAGCTGGAAAATTCCTCAACGCTTACAGTTTTCTGGGATTCTCATCTCAAGGGTCAGTATTGCAACATTATCTGGAAAAAGGTTCAGCAATCATCAGTGCTCGTTACAGTGAGATGCTTATTGAAGAGCTGAAGACTAAACCTCAGATTAAACAGAGAGACGGCCATCCGAGGGCGTTGTGATCTTGCATGATGATGCATGTCTGCATATTTCTGCACACACTTGACATTCTGTAAAAACTTTTTTTTTGAGGTGTTAAAGCATCCTCACTATAGTCCAGGGCCCGTATACACAAGGCGTCTCAGAGAGCTCCTATCTTAGCTTAAAAAGTCCTAGCTGGGAGTCCTAGACTAAAAGTGATTTAGGAAACTTCTCAGAGCAACTCTGAGTAAGGAAAGTACAAAAACCTTTAACTTAGTGAGGGGATGTAGTCGACCCCGTTGCTAGGGATGATGCAGCAATTTAAGGACTGTGATTGGTTGATACAAATTAACCTCTGACCTCTATAAAGGTCTTGAAATGCGCTCTTTGTAAAAATAGAATATATGATAATAGAATATACAGTGAAATTATAATGTTTTTATATGAAGAAATTGTATAATCATGACTACAGGCTACTTTATGCAAAGTTTCTGTTATAGGCTAAATATCTTAAAGTTAAAAAAATGTGTCTACTTTTGAAGCAAACAATTTCCACACAGTAGTTCTTACATTTATTTACTATATTGATTTTATTACTTGTGATCCATTTTAGATTGATGGGAGCAAAATGGCTCACCTTTTGCTAATTTGCATGATTGCAGGACAGTTTATTTAAGTTACACTTTTGGATGATGTATGGTCAACTATCCAAGAGAATATTTATTCTTCCCACCATTTTGTCCTCTGCTATAGAAACTCTTAAGCCTCCTAAAAGTCGTCCTCTCTACTCTTAACAATTTTTACCTAAGGAGCTGTTTTTAGGGCTAAGATGTTTTGTGAATCATTTTTATCTTTACTAAGATTTAATCCTAAATTTAAGGGTAAATTCTAAGAAAATTTAATAATTCTAAGAATTTTCATCAATAGGAGCGACTTTTAGGCTTAAGAAGCTTCGTGAATACGGGCCCTGATCTCGCGTAATTGGACGAAGAAGGGAACACGAAAGCTTGTTGGCAGATGGACAAAGTCTGTTGAAAAACATGTCGAAAATTATGCATTTGTCGTTTCTGAAAGTAAATTAAAATAAAATCTACAGCCAGAGTGCGGATAATTTTTGACTCACCCTCGTATATATTTTTTCTCCTGTTCCTTTCCTTCCTTTCTTCCTTCCTCCCTTAATCAGAAAGTGCTCCGTTTAGGAGGGGGTTCAACAAAGACAGGGTTCCAGCTGAAGTGACTAAGGGTAGGTGCTGTAGATGTTCTCCAGACTAGGGTCACATCGCATGCAGAAATATTAAGCCACTGTTCACTTCCCCGCTGTTCCAGTAGAAGTCTGGTATTTCATTTATTAGGAGAAAGTTCTGGATTTAGAAATATCAGCCATGAACGGAAAGTGAGTCAGGGTTTAATACTTCTAAATAGTTCTGGGGATACAGTATGTGTGTGTGTGTGTGTATGCACTTCTGGATTTCCTTTAACACACTACCTCTTGTTATGCTCTGGCTCAGGCATGTTCCATTTACTCCAGAGAATTAAGTCGAACAAAAAGTGATTTAAAAAAAAGCCCAAGTTTAATCCTGATTAAACTTGTCTTTGTTCTGAACAATTTCTGGTGTTTCAAAATGAACTTGAATTCTTGGATACCATCTCAGATTTTTCACCAGTTTGGTCACCTGCCAGTTCCTCTGCTTGTTCCATGAGCTCACAGTTGCCTGTTTAGTGTCTCTGCAATTGACTGGAACAGAGTAACACCATCATCTGGGAAACACTTTTCCATTGTGCCTCTCAGGAGGTGATTATACACAGTATTTTGCTGAAATAACTCTGAAAAAGTGGTTAATACTTGAGTCTAATCCTGTATATAGTCAAATGTTTCCTCGCTGACTTTGTGACCTTGGAATATCATCGCTGACCTTGTGGTAGTGTTACTATAGTTACCAGAGGTGGAAAGTAACAAATTATATTTACTCGCGTTACTGTAATTGAGTAGTTTTTTTTTGTAGTGTACTTAAACTTTTTAAAGTAGTTTTTACAATCTGTAATTTTACTTTTAATTAAGTATGTTTATAAAATAATACAACGGGGAAGGAAAAAAATTACACCCCGGAAACCACTGCACTGATTGATTGATGGGCGGGAAGAACAAACGCGCTAAATTCAAAAGAACGATGGAGAGGAACAAAACAGATGCCAGTGATGCAGACCCAGCTGAAAGCCAAATGCCCTCAAATTCTTATGAGGCAACTCATTAAATGGAGGATCTCCTTTAATTGCCCAAACTTGGAGTGAGGTCAGGACTGTATATGGGTTGTGTGACAATAACTCCCAGTCGAGTTCCTGTAATGTGCAAGTGGTGTTGGTGAATGATTGTGTGTACAGTTCCCACAAGACATATGAGTCTCTTCTGTAAGTTGACCAAAAGTTATCCGTCCATTTTCAAGGATCAGGCATCTCACTCACTCCACTGAACGACTCCAGTGGGCTTGGAATCGTCATTCACAGACGTACAGACCGTTCAAATGTTTTACTGTGACAAAAAGTCTCATCATCGTAGTGGGTTTGAAGTTTTCTTCAAATGTTAATCAGGTTTTTGAGATTTTAGCCATTTGTCCATGAACTGTGTTTGTGTGATTGTTCTGAAGTCTTTTAACTCTTTTAATAAACCTTTAACCCTGCTTTAGTCTAGTTTGTGTGTTTGTAAAAGGATAAGAGTGTTATTCCCACATTATTAGAAAAGTTCTTTTGTGTTTCCCAGCATGAGTTTTGTAAAGTAGCCTATTACACACTTGTGCAGTTGCAGATATTTTAAGTCTGTGAATAGTGCAATGCCAACAACAATGACCTCTCAGATCATTTTCCTGTTTTCTGTTTGTCAATGCCGTGATTTGTCCAGACGTTCACAGGAGGTCATGTGCAGCATGTGATTTCAGGCGGAATGATCATGTAGATCTGAAAAAAAACTGTTTGTTTTTATGTCTTCATAAATGGGCTTACTAACATTCAGAGAATGCGATACACTAAAATTCACCCTCTAGTTTGTACTAGTTTTTTGAAGATGTGAGTCAGAATCAGGAAACAATGTTGATATTACTTTTACTTTTATCATCCATACATTTATGATCTATACCGCTTAGCCTCTGTAGGGTCACTGGAGGGAACCTGGAGCACTATGGATGGTGTCCGAACCCATCACAGTGCTTGCATGTGATCTCGCACCGTGAACTGTCATGTAACAAACGTTTCTTAACTTTTGACGATTTCATTTTTCCTCCTCAGAGAAACTGGAGTCGTCACCACCCAGCGCCAGTCAGCTGAGATATGGTGAGATTTGATACACATTACCTCAAACACACAAACTATGTCTCAGATAATTGTTAGTACTTAGTTCATAATCAACATGTACTTTTTGTCAGAAATAATTGGACAATACTGTGTATATAAGTCTTAGACCAAAATAAGGAAAATGTCTTAAATAATAACTAAAGGAGATTTTTATAGAGACAATGAACAGTTACCTCTAAATAATCCAGAATTATTCTGTGTCAATCTAACAAACATTCTTTTACTGAATACACTATGAACATACAAGACAAAGATTTAGCTCTGACTGTATCATTAAAAATTTTTTTTTCATCGTCATTGGTCTCACCTGCTTTTGGGTTAAAAAAATCTGTGCAACACAACGCAACACATATTGATGACCATTTCAAATCACTAGGAAGAGAGACTTTCTTTTACACCAGGATGGCTATGCAAGCGTGTATACCCCCTGTGACTTGCCTGACTCAGACTGCCCGTCCCTGAGCTTACTTTCCTCTCTGCCTATTGTTTCTGGACATATACCATCCTCTGCACTTCTTATTTTTGGGCTTTCCTTCCTCCCCGAAGCTCATTTCTGGACTTCCCTTCCTTGGCCTGCTCGTCTCAGGACTTCCCTTTCTCTCTGCCATTTGTCTCTGGGCTTCCCTTCCCCTGCGCCACTCCTCTCAGGGCTTCCCTTCCCCTGCGCCACTCAACTCAGGACTTTGTTTTCTCTCTGCCATTTGTCTCTGGGCTTACCTTCCCCTGTGCCACTCCTCTCAGGGCTTCCCTTCCCCTGTGCCACTCCTCTCAGGGCTTCCTTTTCTCTCTGCCATTCGTCTCTGGGCTTCCCTTCCCCTGTGCCACTCCTCTCAGGGCTTCCTTTTCTCTCTGCCATTCGTCTCTGGGCTTCCCTTCCCCTGCGCCACTCAACTCAGGACTTCCTTTTCTCTCTGCCATTCGTCTCTGGGCTTCCCTTCCCCTGCGCCACTCAACTCAGGACTTCCCTCCTTCCCTTGCATCACTCATCTCTGGGCTTCCCTTCTCCTGTGCCACTCATCTCTTGGTTTCCATTTCCTTCTCTGCCGCTTGTCTCCGGGCTTCCCTTCCCCTCTGCCGTTTGTCTCCGGGCTTCCCTTCCCCTCTGCCGCTTGTCTCCGGGCTTCCCTTCCTCTCTGCCGCTTGTCTCCGGGCTTCCCTTCCTCTCTGGTGCTTGTCTCCAAGCTTCCCTTCCTTTCTAGTGCTTGTCTCCATGCTTCCCTTCCTTTCTGATGCTTGTCTCCAAGCTTCCCTTCCTTTCTGATGCGTGTCTTCAAGCTTCCCTTCGTCTCTGGTGCTAGTCTCCAGGCTTCCCTTCCTCTCTTTTGGTTGTCTCCAGGCTTCCCTTACTTTCTGGTGCTCGTCTCCCAGCTTCCCTTTATCTCTGGTTCTCATTTCAGGGCGTGGAGGTATAGTGGTACCAGTGCTGCATTTGGCTTCCAACAGGGCACTGCCAGAATTCCAGAAGACAGCTAACAATCAAGGGCACCAAGCAATTAGACCTTGTAACAGTTTAAGCCTAATGAGCTTCATTAAATAGTGCTCACGTGAGACGGAAATTGGCTGACGGTATTAGGCAACACTGTAAATCTGCTGTAAATGTATTTCAGAAGCCGTGAAAATTCTTACTTTTTTACGCAGTTGTGTATATAATCACATAGACATGACTCATTCACTGATGTGAGACGTGTGTATTTTTTTTTTGTTTGTTTCAGTACTCCTTCACAATGCCATCCCGTTCGTCGGCTTCGGCTTCCTGGACAACGCCATCATGATTGCTGCAGTAAGTGGTATGGGCTTCTCCAGTAGTTCCGTGCTTCAGTGAAAGAAGCTGATTTCGGGGTTCACATGATCTATGTATTAAAGTGTACGAGAAGGAACTGGTCCAGGATCAGGGATTAGCACTGACTCCTTGACTCCTCCACAAACATTATGAGACAGTTTTTTTATTACTGACTGTGACTATTCATGTGCGTTTACAGGGCACCCAGATTGAGCTGTCCATCGGAGTGACGTTTGGAATATCGACTATGGCAGGTACACTCATGACCAAAGGGCTGGTTTACAATGTGTGCTGACTTTTGTGTGTGAAAATCACACGCTGTATGTTTCATTCATTCATTCCCAATTGTTTCTTAAAAAGAGTCTGCTTCGTGTTGAAACTTGACCTGTTAATAATCACTCCGCTTCAGAAAACACGGGGGTGTGTACCGTCATGGGAGTGTGTAGCGAGTTGGTAAACTGCAGTGTAAGCGTGAACAGCTAACACTCAGTCACACCAAAGTGTGAGGACAGTGTGTGTTCGGGGAAAATTCCAGCCAGAATTCACACTGTGTAGTGTAAACACTGGCTTCTAAAAATAGTTTTATTGTCAATATCATCAGATTTCCCCAGCAGCGGGGATGTTCAGGGCGTGTCCCAACCTCATAGAGCTTAAGAGTTATTAGGATTAACGTTACGCTTTTGTTTTTTGCTAGAAATGAGTTGTACATTTGTATGGGTGTTTATAAAATCATCTTGACTGTAGATTTAATTTTAATTACCTTTTAGAAATGACAATTACTAAATTTTTTTGACAGAATCTACTTTTTCTTCAAGCACTTTATCCATCTGTCGACAAGCTTTTGTATTCCCTCATTAAAAAAAGTTTTAGGCTGAGCTGCGAGTCACATCTGTCTTCACTTTATCATCAGAAGTGAATCTTCATCCTTGTCATCCTTAATGATTCTATTTAAGAAAGTTTCACCTTCCTTAGAGTCTCGCTACAAATTTGTGTTCGCAAAGTGTGTGTGTGTGTGTTTGTGTGTGTGTGTGTGTGTGTGTGTTGTGACTTACAGTTGTTGTGTTCTGTGATTGCAGCGGCAGCATTGGGAAACCTGGTCTCTGACTTGGCTGGACTTGGGTAAAAGACTGAATAAACACACACACTCCCATATTACATATTACACAAATTACTAAGTACTTCAATTGTGTGTGTGTGTGTGTAGCCTAGCGGGTTATGTGGAGGCTCTATGCTCCCGGTTGGGGATGCAGATTCCTGATCTAACACCCAAACAGGCTGACATGTGGCAGACCAGACTCAGCTCACATCTTGTAAGACGTTTGTGTGTGTGTGTGTGTGTGTGTGTGTGTGTGTGTGTGTGTGTTTATATACATGTGTGTCTGCTTGAGCTCCTAACACTGAGGGTTATAACTCCGGATGTGCTCGTGTGCAGGGCAAGGCGATCGGCGTCACCATCGGCTGCTTGCTTGGGATGTTCCCGCTCTTTTTCCTCAACGATGATGATGATGATGATGAAGAGGAGACACAGAGCGTGGCAGTCACTCCAGTCGCAGACTCTAAATAATTTTTAAACACACCACCATACAGCAACACTATTAGGATTTAATTATTTTGTTTCCTGGAAACCTCCTAAGAAGAGGTGTCTCTGTGGATTTTTTTTTAGTTTTGTACAGAAGCTTCAAGGCGAGCACATAACGTGAGCTAACCGATAAGGGGACGTGAGCTGATACGTGCCTGTTTTATTTTTAAGGGATGAAATCATTTTTTAATTAGACAGACCATAAGAGCAAACTTGATGGCCGAATGATAACACTACACTGAAGATTTGTTCATATATATAAAGATGACACCCGAGTCACACTTCATCCTAAGGCACATCTGCATGTGACTGTGTGTGTGTCATCAATCTTGATGTGGTTTAAGAAAGAGGAAATAAAATGAGTGAGGCACGTCTCGTAGCGCACAAAGGAAAACAGAACAAAATGTATACATAGATCGTCCTGGTCGATTAGCTACATTTGGAAAGATTATTATTATTATTATTATTGTTATTATTATAAGTTTATTCCTGAGGTCAACATTTCATCATTTAGTTGCAGTACAGGTTTGTACCAGAGAGGGGAGTAATGTTTATTAGGATATTATAAATAATAATGCGTATACATTTAAAGTATAGCCGTACTATTTTTCATGAAACCTTGCTGTTTAAGATACAACTATAAGAGACTACAAAGCTATAAACGTTTCCGCTTCCTCAGATGAAAAAGGATTCAGAAACTAAAGTTGCTTTCATTTCACTTTTTACTTTCTACCCTGTCGATTAACTTGTACTCGAGTAATATTCTGTATAGCGCTTATCCTGTACAGGGTCGCAGGTAGTCTGGAGCCTACCCCAGGAGACTTGGGGCACTAGACAGGGTACTTCCTGGATGAGACGCCAATCCAACGAAGGGCAATCTCTGACCTCCAACATAGAAAAACATTAACTGAACTGAATTTTAGAAAGCCAAGACAGTCTTTCCTTAGGACTTACATAGAACAATCAACATTAGGGGTGTAACAGTACACAAAACAGTTCGGTACATACCATGGTTTAGAGGTCATGGTTTTCAGTATATAAATATCTTAGAGGTTAACACTGTTGCCTTGCACCTCCAGGGTCTGGGGTTGATTCCCACCTTGGGGTCTCTGTGTGCATGGAGTTTGTATGTTCTCCCCGTGCTTGGTGGGTTTCCTCCGGGTTCTTCGGTTTCCTCCCACAGTCCAAAGACATGCAGATTAGGCTAATTGGCGTTCCCAGGTTCCGCATAGCATGTAAGTGTGTGTGTGAATGTTAACCGGAGGTCCTACCACGGTTGTACAAATGGGAATAAATACAATGGTGCATATATATGTATGTTCGGGAAGGAAAATATACAGTACGTTGTCACTTGAGTTAGCTGCCTAGTTTGTTTCTAATAGAACCCAGTCATAGTCTATGGAATGCACAGAGGTCGGAAATGACGTATCTCTGTCCAGCGAGCTACCGCTTAGTATGAGACGCTGAATAATATTTTAAATAAACTTCTTCATCTGTTGGCGGCACGGTGGTGTAGTGGTTAGCACTGTCGCCTTGCACCTCCAGTGTCTGTCCGGGTTCGATTCCTGGCCAGGCTCGATTCCTGTCTCTGTTTGCATGTTCTCCCCGTGCTTGGTGGGTTTCCTCCGGGTACTCCGGTTTCCTCCCACAGGCCAAAGAACCATGTAGGTTAGGTTAATTGACAGTCCCAAATTGCCCGTAGTATGTGAATGAGTGAGTGTATGTGTGTGTGCCCTGTGATGGATTGGCACCCTGTTCAGGGTGTACCTTGTTCACTGTTTTGAGGAGGAAAATATACATTTAAAAATCAGAAAAACATGGAGATGGCCATGATTCATCCCCACTGTGTAAATGATGTAATAATTCTGAGTTCCCAGTTCGGAGTTTAGTTGAATGCTGCATTTTTTTTTCCATGTAAATTTTGATATGTAAAGTCACACGCCGTGGTCTTGTGAACCAGCAGAAAGCAAGACGACTTGCTTGGTCTCAATGCCTGATTAAAGGAAAGCAGCATTTTTAAAAATAGGATTCACTCCAGACTTATATCTCGCGATATAGTTCTTGTGAATTTTCAGAACAGCCATTTTGGCACCTCTTTACTCCTTGTTTTTTTATCTATATATTTATATACATGGGCGCTGGTGGCTCAGTGGTAGGTTTCTCAGCTGCCATGCAGATGGCCTGGGTTCTGTTTATACCCAGTGCCCAAACCCCAGCCGCTGGATGCAGTGCCAGTCCCAAGCCCGGATAAAAATGGAAGGGTTGCGCCAGGGAGGGTATCTAGCGTAAAATCTGTGCCAAGTTGTGTGCGGATCAGATAGTCCGCTGTGGCGACCTCACATTTTTCCTCCCCACTTTGTAAATGATGTAAAAATTGAGTTAGGAGTTTAAACATTAATAAGTCATTTCCATGATGATCTGTGCTGAGTGAGTGGCAGTGCTGCTGGAAACATTTGGAAACTATGTTCTCACTAACAAGTGCCTTCAACCTGAACATGCCGTTCAGTCTATCTTCTGTTACGATCCTAAGTTTGTAAACTTATTTTCTTTTCTTGCTAAGAACAACTCGTTTTACAGCAACAGCGAACAAATCGGAAGCAACAAAGCAATAATGTCGTATATTAGTATTGAATTACTTACTTGATATATCTACAGTCATCTTAATGGGCGGAGTTTTATATATTTTATTACACAAGAAAGCCTTGCTTTTGCCAAAGGACATGACTCGGTTTGAGAGCTCGAGTGACTAAAGGAGTAGTTTGCTAGCAGATTGCACTCCCTGCTGCCTATGGGGTGAAGTGCAAGTGCAATAAAAACCTTAACAAGCCTTAACTAACCTTCTGACCTCCACCATCCAATGCTGAAATTATATCCTAGGTATGGGGATCACCAAAAACCTCCCGATGCGATATTACCTCCTGATTCGATTTGTACTGCGATTCTGAAAGTATCACAATATTATAAATATATATATTTAAGATTTCGTTCCCATTTTAAACAACATCCTTAGCAACTAATTCGCTCCCACAATACGGGATGCTGTAGGGTTATAGAGGAACTGCAACATATTACTGCTTCAAATACGAACATATATCATTTAAATATGTATTTAAAAAAAATTATTTTAAAGTCTGTACCGATACATTGAAGAATCGTAATGCCTAACTGAATCAATTCATTCTCCCATCTCTATTATATATTATGTATATTACGCGCTCTCTGTGGGTTCGGCTTATTTCTGGGCCAAAAAAACTGCCCACTCAAGCTTGAAATGAAGGAATCAGCCGAATCCAATACACGGTAATTTTGTAGAACTGTGCGATTTAATTCGATTCTATGATTCAGTGCCTCATTTAGAAGGAATTCTTTAGAAATTATACAGCACCTTCTACAGAAATTACAAACAGACTTCGTTCTTGTGCACAGCAAAAAACAAACACAAAATTTTTGAGCGGAAGATTGTCAGGAAAAAAGACTCTTTCTTTTCCCAAGACATGACATTTAAACGATCAACAACACAGTTTGCTCAGTATTTTGTGTTTATTATATACTTGTAATAGTTTTTAATGCAGTCGCAAATATAGGTGCTTTGAGAAAAATCAGACGATAATCAAACAAAAAATCGCAATGCTCAAAAGTCGAATCGAATCGACAGCTCTACATTGTTGCATATTGAAGTTTTTCCAAAGAATGTTTGGTTTGCTCTAGATTTTGAAACACTTCTTGAAATCACGAACCACACTTTTAAACAAAGTTCTCATAAGTCTGGAAAGAGTGTCTGTGTTTGATATTAGCATTAATATTTTTTTTAATCAAGTGAAATTTGGGTGCTGCATCTTTTTGCACAGAAACCCTAATTATAAAAAAAAAAATAGATTTAACTGGAACTAATAAGGCGTTCAGATTTATCCGAGTTTGGAAACAAGGCCACACTCATTTCCTTGATGGTTAAATAAGGAAAAATGTTAAGCTTTTCATTTATGCTTATGATAAATGAAGGATCTGGATGAATCTTGCTTTGTGCCTTGCTGACGTGTGATCGTGTTGTAGGATGTAAACCTGATCATCTCTTCGTTCATTCTGTTCTAGATGAACTGATATAGTATTATCTCGGACAGCTGATACTGCACTAAACGGCCATATGAAGTACGTACTGTACTGCGCATCTGATCAAGCCTACTAACGTGTTATCTGAGATTGAATAAATGTGTTCATTGAAAGGAAACTGTTTCAACTTCTTACTTGGCTTTATATACATTTACAGATAAAGGTCAGCTATAGAATCCGTAGTGACTGTAAATCCATGATGGGTGTTCGAGTCAAACCGGGACTTATGATTATGCAGAATAACAGAACACAATTTTCTTTCTTTTCTATATTATCCCCTGTACTTATCTCAGTGTCTCACTAGTGCTTGGATACCATCAAGGTAGAAAGTTTTCTCATTGTGCCGGGGCCATGCAGCACATCTGAAACACCGGCCTCCCAGGAACTCCTTTAATGACCCAAACATGTGGATATGGCTTGGAGCGAGGTCAGGACTGTACGGGGGATGTGGTAGCCAAGTTCCTGTAATATGCGAGTGGTGTTGGTGAATGATTGTGTGTACAGCTCCTATAGACTTCTGCAAGCTGGTGACAAGTTATCCATCAAGAGGTAGATATTGTACGTGTGACAAGTAAGGATCAGGCGTTCTACTTGCTGAATGTCCACGGGAACGACTGCAGTGGGCTTTCACGTTTACACCATTCCGTACTGTGATTAAAGTCTTCTGTAAATGTCAGTTGGTTTTCACCTTCATTGACAAGAAGCTTCATCATCAGTCCCGGTTTCACTTGAACACCCCTCGTAATGTAGTGCATCTGTTATCTATGGTGTTGAATCTCAGCTTTTTTTGTGTGTGCATGTGCAATTTGCATTATTACAATAACATCATTATACAAACTAAAGAATAAAATAGCGTTTGTGTTTTACCAAGACAAATGAAACAGAAAGCAAGTATTAAAGGTTAGCATATATCTATTTATTAATTTGTCCAATTATTTAAACTTCTGGAATAATAGTAAACTCATATTCACAAAATGAAAGAAATTTTTTTCTGATCAATCAATAATCATATCATCAAGAAAATGAAAGCAATGATAATTACAATAATAGTAATATTTGAATAGAATAATTGTCTTCTTAACAATATTAACATTCACAACATTTCTCCATATGCTGAGGTTTCCCACACTGTTAAAACACTGCGCCTTCCCCTTCCGCCGGTACGTGTTTATGTGGTTCTATAGAAATATATACATTCCTACGCTCCTAAAGCCCGTAAGAAGGACAGGGTGTGTATGGCTTGTCCATGTCTATGGCTAAGTTTAAGGGTAGGAGTAGACCCGCTCTGGGCGTTTCGTTCTGAAGATAAGATACAAAATCTCATGACTCTAAAAAACAAATATAGAGCTACACGATGGGAGGAAGAGGAGGAGGAGAAGGAAAAAAAAGAAGTTTCACCAGCACAATCTTTCTCAGGAGGACTTTTATACACAAAAAAAAGGTGACTAGAGTATCGTATGGTTCTGCTTCATATGTCATTTATTCCTGGTTCTGATCCGAGCCGAGCCGTCTTTCTGACCAACCGAAGTTTCAGAACCAGAAAAGTTAGGCACGGGGCATGATTAGATCTTTGTTCTTTTTGTTTTTCTCTTTTTTTCTTGTTTTTTTCTGAAATAAATAATATCTGAAGTGCAGACATAATAAGTTAGCAATACTTTCAACCACCACGGAAAAGTAATGATAATCATAATAATAATAATAAGAAGAATCATAATAAATAAAAAGCAAGTGACTAAAAACCTACCAGCAAAACCAACTAATGGTGTATAGTATGTGTGTAATCATCTATCGAACATCAAGGAAGAATCAGAAAAAAACAATAGGACTTGGTAAAATGAATAAATCTGTAGAAATCAACAGGTCTTAAATCCTCAGCTCTTATGTACATCGAAATCCTACTAAAGCTCACAAGCGAAAGAAATCAGCTACCGATCTCCAATCGTACGGCGAGGAAAACCGAACAGAAGCGTCTCGGGTTGATAAATGCCTAATGGAAAGAAGAAGATAACAGTAGGACCGAATGAGGTATGATGCTACTACTTCCTTCTATGATCATTATGCGTGTGAATGAGTGTATATGTGTGTGTGTGTGTGTGTGTGTATGTGCGTGTCTCCATGCTTTAGGAGAGTAGTATAGTAGTACATTACCACAATATAGTACATTGGTAATGGGTACATTTGTGCTTAAATAAAGTCTAATAGAATAAAGATGGGCTATAGGTCTAGAGTTATAAATACTAAAGCTAGACTTTATAAATACTAGATCATATAGATTTTTTTTTTTGTTTGTTTGTTTTTTTTTGTAGTTGTCGTCGTTGTCATCTCTACTGCAGTTTCCTCTCAAGGCGGGTCCCTGCCGTTAGCTGATGAAAGCATGGTCATCCTTGGTGTTCTCCTTCTGATCCCGTTCCTATTCCCCTGTATCTCTAGTTCACACGCACATGCATGCACACGCTCACAAAAGAAAAGACAAATCCATTCGCATCGATGCCCAGGAGCACCTGTACGCGGAATACGTCCCATCGTCCGTGTGCAGATGGATGCTGCACACGGTCTCGCTCACGAAAGCAGGTCGTTTCTGCTCGTAGACGCGCACACACACGGTGGCGCTGGCGTCATTTCCGTCCCATCGACTGAATGAGATGAAGGGATGCTGATCCTTAAAAGTCCTTAAAGCAGCAAAGTCCAAACAGAGACAATATTAATCAAACATTACACTCTTTCAAACTCCAGAGCTTGGAAAACAAAAGAAAAAGAAAGAAAGAAAGAAAAAAAAAACCCGGAGTGTCCTGTGCGCTCCTGTTGATGAAGTGTTTTTTTTTTTTCTTTTTCTTTTTTAATCATTTCCCCTGTTTTGTATAGAGCTCTTTAGGCACAGAGAAGAGGCACCGCCTACTGCGCGGCACAGGAAGGACTTTCTGAGCAGTATGGCAACATCTGATTGGCTCAGAAAAGACCACACCTCCATAAAAAGGTTGAAAAGGCTCATTATAGGAAAAAAAAAATTACAAGAACAAAATTTAAGAGTCATTATTAGAGCTTGGAGGCTTGTGGGTTATGGAGTTGGTAATGCACCGTACCATAACCGGACATACACACAAAGACCAACACGACCCCTCTACAGCCTTCATGCTGAGAACAACAAACACTCCTGCTGAGAGAGGGAAAGACTTAGAGAGAAAGTCTGAGGTGTACTACGGGCGAAAAAAAAAGAGGGAGAGCGAGAATCCATGAATCAAGTCCCTCTGTTTGTCCCTTTAATTTTTACCGAAGATCTGAAAGTAATAATGGCCGAATAAATAATAGAATAAACAGCACCAAGTAGCTAATTTGTCAATCCACTACATAAAAAAAAGAGGTGATTGTCATTATTTTGGCTCAGGGAGGAAAAGAGAGGGAGAGAAAGGAGTAGAGAGACATAAAGAATGTGCTCGTGATTTCGTGTGCTTGTTTTTCGGGTTTGATGTGTCAGAGCTGTTTTTTTTTTCTCTCTCAGGCTCTTCCTCTTTCTCTCCCCTCTCTCAACCAATCAAAAACAAGCGAGGTTCCTGGACTGATGTGGGTCCAGTCACATATCCTTTCGCGCTGCTGCGGTCCACTCATGTTCCGGTGTGCCCACCATAGATCGGCTGAGGAAGAGAAAGACAAAGTGAGCGCAGGAGGGCAGTGCGTCCAATGACAGTCCACAAAGCCTTTGATTGACAGGTTAATTCATCCAGGAATCTTGGGTAGCATTCATTTAGCAAAGTCTCTGTCATTGCATTCACACCGTGGTTATTTCTAATAACCAATATATCATCCACATACGATAAAACACATTCAGAAAAGCTACAAGCATTTACAAGAGCAAATGACATGGGAATGATATGAGTGATGGATGGCAGTCACATTAAGAATGCACAAACATTTTGAACTGATAAAAGATCAATGAAATTATTCATATATTCAACAACGGTTGAATAACACACAACTAATCCTGGTACGGGTAAAGTATCACTCACTCCTTGTCTATACCACTTTATCCTGTATACAGGGTCACGGGGGCCTGGAGCCTATCCCAGGAGACTTAGGGAACGAGGCGGGGGTACACCCTGGACGGGGTGCCAATCCATCACAGGGTATACACAAATACACACACTACTACAGGTTGGGAATGCCAATTAACCTAATCTACATATCTTTGGACTGTGGGAGGAAACTCACCAAGCACGGGGAGAACATGTAACCTCTATGCACGCAGACCCCAAGGCGGGAATCGAACCCGGACCCTGGAGGTGCAAGGCGATAGTGCTAACCACTGAGCCACCGTGCCGCCTCTACTGGAACCACTAACAGCAAATCTCTTAACAGCAACACATAGATATAGAAATTAGTTCTCCAACTGATGGAACTGTAAACACATCTTTACTACTTTTTTTCAAAGACCCTGTGAAATCAAAACTAGTATCTCATTAAAATAAATGCTTTAAGCATTTATACCTGGTTATGGGTCATTCTTCTTAAGATTTTAGAAATTTATATATACAGTATATATAAATCACATCTATATACCAAATGCTTAAGCCAAGAGCACATTAATCGCAGATTAAGAGAAAGTCAGAGCTTTGACAGAACCTAATCCTCACATATAAGTTATTATACAGCCTCTATCTAAAGAGAGTCTTTCCTGGATAGAATGACTAGATATATGTAAAGAAAAAAAAAGTAACTCAGCTTAAAATTGCTAACATTCCTTTTTATTTTCATCTTAGTAGCAATTTTGGCTGATGGTTCCTTTTATGGACAGATAAAAGCGAGGGAAAAAAAATGGACAGATGGCCGTTAAGCTGGCTACAGACTCTTCAGCCACAGACTCATGCTGAAATGCGAGGACTCGTAATATTTTTGCTAGCAACAATGCGCATGTATTTGCACAACACAAAGCTCTCTCTTTTAGTGTTCAAAGGCCACGCGACTAGCCAAGCCTCCCTCCCTGCGCGACCCAGTAGGCTGCGGCCCCAGCTGCTGTAGCGATGGCTGCGCCGGGGAAGCCGGTATTGCCACGTAGATCACCGTTCTGGCTGATGTGCAGGTATGGGGGCAGGGGAGGGAGAGCTCCATTCCAAGGGGAGCTTGTTGCGGAGGAGAGAGCCGAGACGGGGTTCATCGGAAGAACCCCCTCCCCTCCCAGAGCCATGCTTTGCTCAACCGAACCCAGAGAGGAATACGGATCATCCTAACAGAGAGGGGAACAGGAGGGCAAGAAGGGAAAGGAGATGAGAGGAGAAGAGAGGAGAGGGAAAGAGAAAGCAAGGGAGGGAAAAGAGTGGAAGATGGACCATATGGACATGTGTGGCATTAAGAATGTAAAACAAACCAAAGAAAATATTTTTTGTCGGAAAAATTAGCAAGGAACATCGCTAATGACATTCGCATGAGCGCACACTAACGGAATCACAAATGAACCTGCACTTTACCTTTGAAAAGAATCGCGACAGAGCAGTGTTTCAATTAGAGAGAGAGAGTGTGCGTGTGTGTGTGTGTCTGAAGCCGAGAGAGGGTGGGGGATGGGACACGGTGTCAAATTACGCACGTGCACACACGTAACGACAGAGAGAGAGAAAATGGATCTTTAACCTCACTAATGAGACTTTCTTTTGCTTTACACGCACGCATGCACGTGTTATAGGACACAGTACACGCGCGCTGTACACACGTGATTACAAACACAAAATAAAATATGTTTTACATACACACACGCGGTCACAGTGTTATAGTAAACAGTACATGCATGCACGGATGTTGATTATACCAGTGAGAGACGCGCACTAAGACCCAGCAGGGAAAACGATTACCCACAATTCCGCAGCGCAAGACAGAGAAAAACCATTGGCTCAGTTGTGATCACGTGATGCTCGGCATCAAAACAAGAAGCGCATGCGTGATACATGATACTCGGTACTCGTAAACCAGGACTTGTTCGTTTTTCAAGTCAAAATTTATTAAAAATCTTTGCTCGTCTTGCGGAGCACTCACAAACCGTGTTACTCACAATCCGAGGTTTCACTGAATAAACTACGCCTGCAAATGCTATGACTCATTTTCAAGTTACATTATACTCCATAAAGGGTTAAAGACTGAATGAATAGTTGTTAGAATGGGCGGAAATAAAATAGAATCTATTTTATACACGGCTAACACCGTATGAACTATTTTTAAAGCATTTCCTACGGTCTTCCTAAGGCAGCCTTATAAGAGTCCAGCGTTTGTAGCCTGGTCGTAAGTTGTGGCCAGGTTGATGGTCTTGGCCAAAATTTTTTTTGACTGCGGCATGAAATCCACTCTTCGTATCAACCCAACACCAACGTACAATGTTCATGGATCATTTAGATTCAGGAGACGTTTCCAGAAGCCCATATTCCTACGGTGGCTATCGGTATGCCACAAGAACACATTCAATTTCATATGAGTTTATATTGCTTATATGAGTATCTTCGTACAGCATACATACAAACGCACCACGGCGTTCATAGGGCATTTTTAAGGCAAAAGTACAGTGCTCATAAGGCAGCAGTACATCATTTGTGCGGTGTTTGTGACTTTCTTATGGGGGCCGTATAAAATCTGCATGGAAGCCCTACGATTCCTCATTTTCTGCTGAGAGTTTTCAAGAGATAACAGTTCATTTCTTCACCATTCTTGGATTGTTACATCTGAATGTTTCTGTATACCTTTGAGGTAGGATTCTGTTTTTTAATATGCAATATTTGCATTGATTGTCATGTGATCTCTCATGCTCTTCCTCCTGCAGCTGAACCAAAGTAGCAGTTACAACTGATAGATATTTTTCTTCGTCTTGCAACTGCAGCTGCAGAAGCTGCAAATGCTGTCTTCTCGGCATTATTGCCATCTCCAAAATTCATTAATTTTCACAAATTTTCTAGCAATAGAGATAGTGGTTAGCCACCACTTTATATACCAAGACAAAATGGTATATAAAGTTTGACAGACAGGAGATGCTCCTACCAACTACTTGAGAGTGTGGTAAATTGCACATATGGGTGCCGTACCATCATACTCCTAAAAGACAAAAAAATTCATAAGATTGACTTAGACTGTAGGAAGGTCCTAAAGCAACCTTAAGGCGAATATTAATTTATTCGTTAATTAATTAACGAATTAACAATTTAATTAACTTAAATTGTTCTTATGACCCAAACGGCAGCCATACCAAGTTCCTAAGGAGCCAAGAATGTCTGAATTTGTAGGAACAGGGAGATTCGTATGAACCCATTGTTCGTAAGAATATTTGTGAGCGAGGTTTAAGGTGTTGGTCTTCTAATCAGAAGGTCCCAGGTTCAAACCCCACAACCACCAAGTTGAGTGCACCTCTTGAGCAAGGCCCTTAACCTTCAACTGCTTGAATGTACTGTATAATGAGATAAAACATGTGTTGCTCTGGATAAGGGCATCTGCCAAATGCTGTAAATGTAAATACAAATCTGTGAGTCAGCTGAGATAGGTAATGCAGATAGATTAGTGTATAGATTGTGTATATGAATACTATACACAAGGCAGAAATATGCCCTGGATGGGATTCCAGCCCACCACAAGGTATAGACATTTTGCAGTAATGTGATTATCATGAAATCAATCATAAGAGTTTACAGTGGAGGTAAGAACGGATACCGATTATATGGGGCAGTCATGGCTCAGTGTGTTAAGTCTCTGCATTAGTGATCGGAAGATCGGCGGTTTGAACTGCAGCTCAGCCAAATTGCCACTGTTGGGACCTTGAGCAAGGCCCTTAACCCTATCTGCTCCAGGGGCATAGTATCATGGCTGCCTATGCACTCTGACCCCAGTTACACTGGGATATGTGAAGAAAGAACTTCACTGTGCAATAATGTACATGTGACAAATAATAAAAGAGTAACTACATGATATTAGACCACTATGTATTTTCATTGATAATTACATCAGCGGTATATTTTGGAGCCAATCAAACTTGCAGAGAGTAACATATTATTAAGCTTCTACAGTGCCACTGAGCTAAATCGAATTCAAAGATAAGGTCTATTTATGGTGTAGAACTATGCCTTTAGTGCAAATTTAACTGTTCTTTCCCTGGAAAATACTTCCCCGGTGTTGTGACGAAAAGTAAATGGCTGCCAAAATCTGACTGGACACCACTGGAATTCAATCAGAACGTGCTACCATGGAGTCCAATCATTTGGCAACCATTCACTTTTTGGCACAACACCAGGAAAGTATTTTTCAGGGAAAGAACAGTTATATTTTTACTAAATACACCATGACTATGAAAGAAACAAACTCAATTTAGCTCAGTGGGACTGCAGAAGCTTCATATGATTTTGAGGTGAATCTGGAATTTGTGGAAGCATTTGTTTTACACTGGCATCAGGCAAGTAACAACGGCAAGCTGACATTCCTTTTTGCTCTGCACCTAGGTAATCGAGGTTATTGACAAGTGGGTGCAGAATATGCATGTGAGATCTTCATGAAGATTATTTTGAATTAATGAATCATTCATTCAATTCAAGTAAATAAATGCCATCCATCTTACCAGGAAGCAAAATGGATCGAATCTTTCATATTTGAATAGGCTTTTTCTCAAACTGTCCACTACTATATATTTAAAATGGTTAGACAGCTTTTGAGTTATAGCTCATAGCCAAAAATTAATTCAGACAGGATTCATGCAACAATAGAAGCGTGATCAGCAATTTACTTTCAGGGAAGAACTGTGAGTGGTCCTTTGCTGGGTTTTAGGTGATAATGCGTCTTTCTGGCTGAAGGCTCATGTAGTTTCTGTCTGATTTGCAGCAACCCAGAGATTCTAGCATTGAGAACTTGTTTCTGGTGGTTCTTGTGTCCTGGGTATGTAGTGGTCCTCTGGGGAAGGTAAATGTGGAGCATAACTTCCTTATCCTAATTGCAGATATTCGTAGGTGTTTGTTAAGAATGTCCTCCACTGAGTGTCAAGAATGACAGTTGACATCTGTAGAGATGAGTCCTCCATGAGATTTGATCAGGTTCTGAAATTCTGTCTGTTTTAGCAACTGGCATTGCTGCATCATCCAGATGGACAAAACTGAATGGCTTCCATGGTGTATTGCTCCTTTCACTTAGATGTGTGGAAAATGGTATTACACCAGGTGGAGGAAGCATGTGCAGAGATCTCATGAGAATCAAACTTAGGTTTCTAAAATTAAAATGAGGCCAGTATTCAATTAAGCTGCTGAATCACAACTCAAACACTCCAAACGATCTAGCAATATGGTCCGTCAGCTTTCTAACATAATTTGAAGGCAACGTGGCAAGTGTTGATGCTATATCCCATGAGAGCTTAAGAGGGGATGAATGGGCCTAATTTATTTTTATTATACTGTAGCTGTGTGTAAATGTATGCCTAAGCCAACTAAACCTGAAAAAATTAACTCTGATAGACTTTGCAAATGCAAATTTTCTTTATATAGTAGATACATGTATGAATTGATCACCTGAAAAAGGCAAAGTATTTTCCGAGCATAGCCCATTTGCTTGTAGTGATAAAATAAAAATCTCAGGGTTGATTTAAAACTTTTAGAGTTAATATGAGTCCAACTGGACATACACTATATTATAGCAAATAGTATTCGCTCGCCTGCCCTCACATGCAAATGAACTTGAGTAATATCCAATTCTTAATCCTTAGGGTTTAATATGATGTTGGCCCAACCTTTACAGCTATAACAGCTTTAATTCTTCTGGAAAGGCTTTCTACAAGGTTTAGGAGTGTGTTTATGGGAATTTTTGCATTTGTGATGTCAGACACTGATGTTGGACGAGAAGGCCTGGCTCGCTCTAATTTATCATAAAGGTGTTCTATTGGATTGAAGGTCAGGACTTGGGTTTTGCAGGCCAGTCAAAGTTTTCCACACCAAACTTGTTCATCCATGTTTTAATAGATGTGCTTTGTGCACTGGTGCACATGTGGTAATGTTGGAAGTGGACTGGGGTTGTTTTTCAGAAGTTGGACTCTGACCCTTAGTTCCAGTGTAAGGAAGTCTTAAAGCTTCAGCATACCAAGACATTCTGGACAATTTCACAGTTTGGGGATGCCCCTTCCTGTTTCAACATGACTGCGCACCAGTGCACAAAGCAAGTCAATAAAGACATGGATGAGCAAGTTTGGTGTGGAAGAACTTGACACATCAAACACATTACATCACAATAGAACACCTTTGGGATCAATCAGAGCAGAGCACCTTTGGGATCAATCAGAGCAGAGACTGCGAGCCAGGCCTTCTCGTCCAACATCAGTGTCTGACCTCACAAATGCACTTCTGGAAAAATGGTCAACAGTATCCATAAACACACTCCTAAACCTTGTGGAAAGCTTTTGAAGAGAGTTGAAGCTGATATAGCTGCAAAGGGTGCGCCAACATCATATTAAATCCTAAGGATTGAGAATCGGATGTTACTCAAGTTACTCAAATACTTTTGGCAATATAGTATACATAAACACTATAGGGTTAATGCAACACTGGGAATTTTGCTGAGTACCCGTTAAACACTATAGAGTTAATGCAACACTTTGAATTTTGCTGAGCACCTGTTAAAGTTTATAGAAAGCTGGAAGTAGTAGGAGTAATATTGCTATTGCACTTTTTTTTAGCTCCAAATCTGTAATATACAGTGTTGGGGGACATTACTTTTTACAGTAGTAGTAACTAATTACATTACACAATTACTGTCATTAAAAGGTAATCAGTTACTTTACAGCGTTCGAGCGTACTTTTCAACTAGTTCGAGTACTTTTCCATTGCAGAAAATGAAAACTCCTTTGTGATTCCCCATGCATGTTGTTTTAGACAAGGCCTTTATAATTATTCTACCATCATCACTCAGCGAAGTTTGGCCCATAATCTGTTAACAACTAATACCTCTATCTCACCTACGCGGTTTCGCGCGGTGGCCATAAGCTTTGGCGCTGTGATTATGTTTCCATCTTTCGGCACGTCGGTCCTTGCGGACCTTGCAGAACTTTGTGCATCGTCGGGCGATCACTCACGGTGAGAAGCTGTGTTAGGCACTGTGAGTCGCATAGGTGAGATAGGGATATAACAGCAGGAATAACAGAGGGGGGCGGGGTATCGGGGGCGGGGCTTGTAGGACGACTTTCACACACACACACACACACACACACATACACTAACGGAATCACTGCTGTCTGGCTCACAGATTACATAAATTGTCTGAATAACGGATTACATTTTTGAAAATATAACTAAAT
>JAQMYJ010000012.1:6092317-6119381 GCA_030014305.1 Clarias laeviceps | reverse complement strand
CTCAATGAGATGACAATTAGCTGACTCGGTTGAATAATTAGATCGGAATCCAAATTGAAGTGGATGAAGCTGAAAGGTGCTATTGGTTAAGTGATCTGTCTGGTGTTATAGCTAGGTATTAACATTTCACTAGATTGTATGGTGTTATTATCATACTAGCTAAAATGAGAGGTTATGAATATAATAAGTATTAGTTAATTATTTTATGTTAGTGTTTTCTTATGGCAGTTAATTTCCTACATTGTTCAATGGTGAAAGAGGCAGTTATTGTCTTTCCCTTTAGGAAGTAAAACTCAGTGTGATTTGAAGTAGACATTTTTTACTTTTGTTGAACTTTCTTGTTCATTTACTTTTGTTTTGCTTAAAATAAATTCACCTTAAGTACTGTAAAGCTTAAGTAAAGCTTAAGTAAAGCTATACTTAACCCCTTAACAGAACAGTAGGAATTTACTACACTGCAAAAAGTGAAACCTTAGCAGATGAGCTCTGTTTATTCAGCGAATGTCCTCCATCAGATGCCTTAAAACCTGGATATAGAATTTCTATTAATGGTCTGGCCCCTCTGGACGAATTCCCAATGCACAATGCCGTGAATTTTGCAAAAGATGATGAGCAGGCACTTGGTCGAGCTGCGGGCCTGCCTCGACTTTTTCGGTCATGGAGATGATGCACTCTTCCACTGTGAATACTGTCGCTTTGTCTCAGGGTGGTCAACGGCAATGATCCTCTACACGAAAAACGGGTAATCTATGAGACGTTGATGGAGTTCTTGGCAGACTGTCTTGGCAACGCAATGTACCTTCTCCTGGGTCAGCAGCCTGGGGACGCACTTGGCAGCAACACAATGCATGTTCAAATCACACGTGAGGATTGCCTGGACTGTTCCGTATGACATACCGACAATGGCAGCAATGTTGTAGAATGTAATGCAATGTTATGCACAAGTTGGTGAATGGTTTCGACATTTACGGGGGTTGAGCTCGTTGAAGGTCTTCCTGATCTTTCGTCATTTTCCAGTGATGTTCTTCTATTTTTGAAGCGCGTGTGGCACTCAAAACACCTCGTACGACTCATTGCAGCATCATCGTACAATTTCCGAGTTATGTCAAATGTGTCGAGTTATGTGAAATTTCCCCAATTTCATGCAAAATTTGATGTTCAATCTTTGCTCTAACTTGCTGTCCATGATGAAATATGAGACATGGTAACGCAAATGGTCAGAATAGCACCAGTCCCACAGCTCCTGATGTGCACAGGATGATGTCTTTTGGCACACTGACTTATGAAGGTAGGTGATCTCTGTGACTGTGCATGCAATCTTGTGTTGCCATCTGTTGGCGATATATATAAATATATATCAAAACTTTTTGATACCACCTCATATTTTACTAACTATTTAAATGTGTAATTCTCTTGTTTTATTGGCAGATAATTTTGCAAAGCATTTTAAGCATTTATTTATTGAAAGAAGAAATTTATGCTTAAAATGACTATTACTTAAAATGTGTCTATAAATAAGCTCAATGATCTTATATTAGGTTTGTTGTAATCGTATAATAAGAAACTATAGACCAATAGAATTTGACTAGATTCACTTGCTAAGATATCACTTTGGGCAGTGTAACTGCTGACACATCTGCAGTTTTATACATTTCTAATTGCAAAGTGCTATGCGATAACAGCTGCACTTTTGACATCATAAAAAAATGAACTACACAGGTTTTTGAAGTCCTTTGAGTACTGTACTGCAGAATAAATCCTTTCTGTGGCACTGAAAGCTGCAACTGGAAGAGAGGTCATGTCAAAAGTGGACATTTATGGCGCTTTTTTGTCAAGGGAGAATTTTACCACATTTTTAGACACAAAGATCCTCAGAAACTTGACTTCTGACTCGTGTGGGAAGCAGACGGTGCTTTATTAAAATAAAGTAGCACAAAACAAGAGCAACAGGATCTGTTAGATGTATGCATGTTTACACATTTACACGGTATTCACATGAAATAAAAACTCTGAAACTCACCCTACAAAATGCAAGCTGTGCTTATATTAGGCACATATTTTATTTATATTTACCCTTGGTCAGAGATGACTGATGATTCTCAAAATGGAGTCTGGGGAACCCCAGGCATTCATTAAGCACAGCCAAAGGCATTGATTTTTTTAAGCTAGTGGAACAGTTGAAATTACAACCTGCCATTATCAAAGATTTAATAACTTCTTATTAAAGATTATTATTTATTAATTCACTCATCTTCTCTACCGCTTATCCTATACAGGATATCCATCCATTCTGACTCCACAGAATGCAGCCAATTCAGCACAACTTTTTGGAAAAAGTCAATGCTAACCACAACAGTAAGGCACCAGAACACCCAATGCACCATCACCTGTCATGCACTTGGCCCAGCAGGCGAAGAGTTCAAGGCTGCTGATCCAACCTCCAATTTCCCCAGATCCAAATCTGATCTGTCACCCATGGGATGCACCGGACAAACAAGTCCGATCCAAGGACACACCCTGCAACCCACAGCTGCCAATGTCTTGGTGCCCTGGATCATATATAATACTGGGCGTAATATTTTGCATCGTAATGTCAGCTAATCGGTGAAAACTACTTTCCTGAACAAAACCTTGCTCTTATTTCCATGTTTCTTAACCACAATTAAATTCTTTCATTTTAAATTCTTACTACCCCCAAAAAAGAAAAGAAAATTGTCTTAAAGATGTTATTCCGATTGCAACACAGGCACATATAGCACATGCAAATCCAATGACATTCACTGTGTGAAAAAAAATCACATCTATGGCAAGTTACAATCAACCTGATAAATTTACTGTAAAATCTGTCACAAAAAGTTAAGTCATAAAATTAGACTAAGTATCATGTAATGTATGACTTTCGGATATTTTGTTACCTTGCTAAGTTGGGCCATAACTTCCCAGAGCAGGCTGTGTAGAATTGAGAGCTCTCGGCCAAGGTCGATGTAACCCTCGAATGCCCCCGCGTTACTACCACAGTCCACATTACTGATCTCATAGAGGAACTGCTGCATGGATCCCCACTCCATCTCCAGGAACTCATTCATAAACATCATATGATCCTCTTTACCACTAAACCTACAGAATACACAGAGCAAAGAGGAGTGTGGGAGAGAGAGACAGAGATAGAGATAGAGAGAGAGAGAGACAGAGAAAGAGAGAGAAAGGTGGAGCACCAAAGAGAGAGAGAGAGAGAGAGAGAGAGAAAGACAGAATGGAAAAAAAGAAAAAGAAAAGGAGATAGAAAAGGGAAAATTTGACAGGCAGAGAAGAGGGAAAGAGAATGATAGAAGACAAATATGACAAAGAAAGAGAGAGAGAAAAGAACAGGAAGATGAAAGGGAAAGAGGGTTGAGTGGTTGATGGGTGACAGAGAAAAGGAGGGATTAAAGAGAAAGAGAGACAGATGATGAGCGCGATGCAGACACAGACGGAACAGCGACAGAGCAGCAGTTAAACTCTTCACCACACTCGCTCACACACAGATGCACACAAACACACACACACAAACATTCCTCAATTGCTGGAGAGCAAAGCTAAATGACAATGTTTATGAAATTGTGATGAAAAGCATGGTACATGTACAGGAAAAGCCTGACGTATACACAGTTACTGTGAAAAAGTCTGGAACATGACAAGTGAAAAAAAAAACATGAGGAGAGTGGATTTTAGATAATGAGCTCATGGATGAGATCCTAATGCACTGTCTAGTGGGACAGAATAGCAAATAAATCAGCAAAAAATAGATGAGAATAGAGAGTCGATTTTAATGAGCATACCATGGTGATATGAAATGGATTTACTGGTTCTAAATGGAGGCTGTACCTATCTACATGTGAATGGACTATGGTTTGCATTAAATCTAATGACTACGGATTGGCATTTAACAGTGAGTACAGGTAGGGTGAGGTAGGGGATGACAGTTAGTCAAGTAGGTAGTAATAATGGATACATGGTACAGGGTTGGATGGTAAAGCATGTTTTGTGTTGGGACACTGGAGTTTAATCATTAGGATTTGGACCTGGAAGATAAGTTGGTTGAGTAGCATTCCCAGATTGGTTATGGTAAGGACATGGTGAGATTGGCATGTGCAGGAATTCTGGAGAGAAATGATTTGGGTCTTGATACTTAGCATAGTTTGGGCTGGAATAATACGCACAGGATGGACATGGATAGTTAGGTTGGGCTGGGTAAGAATGCCAGATATCTTAGGAATGGGTATTACAGTATCTTGCTATTGTTGGTTTGGGCTGGGTACAGGTATCAAAGATTAATGAGTATGCTGTGAGCCTTGATGGTGACCATGTATTTGGATCTTAAGCACATGTACATGCCTTATTGTAGATTGGGCTTAGTAGGGATGTCCCAGATTAGAAAATATTGTAGTGGTCCAAATGGTGAAATGGGTTAGGCCTAGATGGCTGGCTTGTGTTGAATAGGGATGCCTTGGACCTTCACTGTGGGTTTGGCCTGGGTTGGTTGAGATGCAATAGATAGGACCTAAATGGTAAGAATGAGTTAAATAGGGATCCTAGAGATTAATTATGGTTTGGGCGTAGATGGTAAATATGGCTTTGGTTTGAATGTTGGAGTATTGTTATGCTGTCATAGTTAGTCCTGCCAGAGTCACTGCTTGCACTCTGCACTAAATATACATAAACCTTATACATTATGTGACTGTAACCATACCTAATTGCTCTCTCTCTCTCTCTGTTGAGCTACTCATGGCATTCCTGAGTTTCCAGAGATCCTGACCCTTTCTGCCCTCCGGACCTGTCGGACACATCCTACTGCCCTGCTTCTGGTTGGAGATCTGGACTCATGTAGGCCTCTATTGCTGCTAAGACTGGCCTATGTGGTCCCCCCTAAACGTATGTGTACCACATGACCATGAAGGACTTGGCTGATACAGGAAGTTTTTTCTCTGATGGCTTGTGACTGCACTCGCTCAATAGTTTAGGGCTGAAATTCCCACAAGCAGTTAAGCCACCACCAACAAAAGTTGACTTTGTATTAAATTAAACAACTTTCCCAGCCTCATAACAAAGAGTCTGCAAATCACTACCTGCTATATCTATCTATCACCCAATGAGGATGGGTTCGCTGCTGAGTTTGTTTCTGTAGCAATTTCTCTAAAGATTTCTTCCTATTGATATCTTATCAATAGGGAGTTTTTAATTGCCACCGTCACCACAGGTTTGTGCATCAGGGACAAACTGATAATTATAATTAATCAATATTTCCTCCACAGATAGGAAATATATTTAGTGCAGAGGGTGCAAATGGGCTGGATGAAGGTAATGTCTAAGTTTTGGGCTGAACTGGGAGTATGTTTTACATAATTCCTGTATAGTCCTGGTAAAGTGGTTTGGATGTGGGCAATGAATATAATTAGCTTTTTTTTTTTTTTTTAACAGTTATTGTTTGAGTCAGGTCACTGGAATTTATTAATGATTGCTTGATGTTGGATGGTAAATATAAGTAGGGATGCTGGATGGTATGCTTTGGGGCTGAGTGGTGAGTATGGATTGAGTAAGGATACTGAAGTGTTGCGATTATGGCTTGGGCCTGAACATCGAGTATGATTTGGGCCTGGATGGTGAGTATGGATCCGGCCTGGATGGCAGTGGACTCTAGTGACTGACTTGGAGAAGCTGGCCAGGCTCTGCACCACCTTGGCGATGAGCGTGAGGGTTCGGGATGTGCGCTCAGATGGGTACTCCTGCGTCAGGTTAAACAGTGATGGAGACATGATGGCTGGACACAGGAAGCGCAGGAACAACGATGAACTGATGAGCCGGTCTGCAATATCCTCACGACCTCGTTCAGCACAACGCACACGCCACGATGCAAACACTTCCTTCAGCTCCCGTGGAAAAACACTGTAGAAAGTGGAAGAATAGTAAATGAGAACTACAGTATTAAACATACAGAATAATATAAATGAATCAGGGTGCAGCTTTCTTGCTTTTTCTTTGCACTAGGCTTTTCCATTGTTTTATACAGCCTTCTTATAACTGATACATCTATAGTAGTTTTGCAGTTTAGGGAGAGAAAAAAGACCTTTGTTTCACAATTCTGTATACTTGTAGATTTGTACAATTCATTTTCCTTTGGGTACATAGCTACAATTCTCAAAATGTGATTGAGAAAACTTTCACCCCTATGCTTTGCTTGTTTTGCTTAAGTATAATAGCAAGATATAGGCTGTAATGATTCTTTAAAATGACTACCACTATCAATTTGTCAATACAAAGAAAAATATATAAGAATATATACAAGCAAATTATGGTATCCCACATGGTTTTGCTCTAGGGCCACCTTTTTAATTATTTTTTCCACATCTGAGCTCAGATGACTATAAATATCCAATGAGTTGCCATGGCAATGCAAATGAAATAAGCAATCCAATGTCTCATGAACACCTGACTTGCTAATCTGTTTCTCATACTGTACATAATCAATAACGAGTTTAATGGATATTCCTTCAGTGTGGTATGTGTATCTTGATTTTAATGTTGCAAGTTCAATCTGTTATTATAATTTCAGCAGACAGTGAAACTGATGGGAGTCTGGGTGTCTCTCAGCATTGTCTTTCCATCTTTTTGCAGCCCTTGTTCTTGTCAATTTCTTGACCTGAATTGCTGACTGTGGTAAAAACTTAAATAAGGTAAGAGTATCTCACAGCAGAATGGCTAGATCAGCAGAAATCAATTAGAGTGAAAGGTCTCAAGATTGGTAAAAGTTTTGGCCAAATGTTTTGGCCTGAAAAGAAAAAAAAAACATGAAGCAGAAGAAAAAAAGAGATTGTAGGGAATAACATACCAATGGGAGTTGATGATCTTGCAGAGTGCAAGTTCACAGCACATGCGTAGGTTAGCCTGGTGGTCTGGGAGCATGGAAGGTGGGGTTCGCATGGGGTCCACCTCACAGTTTTCCTCTGACTCATACAGTGCACGAATAAACTCACCTACACACACACACAGATCATGTCCATTATTAACAAGGGCAATGCCATTAACATAATTCTTGCCAACCTCCCATGCTTAATTCCTCAATGAGTAATAGGGCATCATCACCAGCATCATGTTCTAATTCAGAAATCTCTTACATGTTCAACTGAAAAATCCAGCTTTTTCCAAACAGATACAATATGCCCAAACGGGCTGAGCGGATCAAGCTTGCATACCATAATTACCAGATGGAAAGTTAATTTCAAGTTTCTTTATTGTTTGTCTAAACTGACAATTAAATATTTTAGATTTTTTTTAAGATATAATGTTGGTACACCTATACCTATAAGGTAGGTATGATAATCATCACCACCCTAACCACATACCAATGGTGTCTTTAAGGTAGCGATGTCCAACAAGTTTGAGGTACTCCTCTATGGCTTTGGTCGCCAGTGTGTTCTCCCTGAAGATGAGATGCTCTCTGTCCATGAATCGATCCACCTCACATAATGCCATGTCCGAAAGAAAATCCTGCACAACAAACACAAGTCCTCTCACATTGTGCCCAACACATTTAAAATTATAAACAGCTTAGAGTTTATGATGTGCTTAATCAAAAGTTTATCAAAAACAAAAGTAAGACTAATCTGATTTCCCAAAATGATCCTCACAACTCATTTCCAGAAAACCAAATCAGTCTTTTAAGTGCTGAGGTAATTACCCCTGCTACTGTATATTCCTGAAACTCAAAATGGTGCAAAGTTTAGGAGGAAGTGCACTCACGGACCTTGGCCTTGCCGGTGCTCTGTAGGATGTGCACCAGAGCGCAGGCCACTTCCTCCTTGCTCTTCACGCTCAACAGTGGCTCCAGGACAGCACAGAGAGTGCGATAATTATTCGTCACATACTCTGCAAACTCCTTATACAGCTCCATGGGCAAGATACTCATAGTCTGATAGCGCGATTTGAGCCTCAGTGAGGCATTAATGACCTTTCCACTGCCCACACCTCCACCCTTTGCAAGGACACTGGGCTGGATGACTGGGTACCACTGTTCCACAAATTGACGACCCGTGATGCTCGAGATGGGAATGCTAACCAAGCCGAGATATGTGCTTTTCTCCTGTCAAAAACACACATCCTCAATCAGTACAGAGCAACAGTACAACTATGATACTTATCCATTACAACGCTGCCAAATAAAATACATTTGTGTCAGCATATTAATGCTATCCATAAATAAAAACATTAGAATTATGTTTTGTCATCACTCAGACCTTGCGTCGCTTCTTGTCCGTCTCCTTGTACAGGTGCAGGCGCAGGCTTCGGATAGCCGGGAGGTTGTTGAACTCGAAGTGCTCACCCCAGAACACAGTGTCTGTTCGAGGCTTGCTGGTGGTGCGCGCGTACAGCATGTCATCCAGGCACAACTCACAATAGTAGCGCTTTTTAGGTGGAAGATCCCGCGCCTCGATAATCCACAATTTAAGAACATTGTCCACCCGACGACTGTTATCCTGCATCATTTAGTCAAAATGACCAAAACATGAGATAAAGCTTGTGTAAACTGCACTTATTACGTATTCTGTATACCACTTATCCTGTATATATCCCAGGAGACTTAGGGCATGAGGTGGGGTACACCCTGAACAGGGTCCCAATCCATGACAGGGCATACCCACATAAACAAATACTGACATTATGGACAATTTGGGAACGTCAATTAACCTAATCTGCAATACCCGGAGAAAACCCACCAAGCACAAAGAGAACATTCACACAGACCAGAGGTAGGAATAGAGCCCCGACTATGGAGATGCGAGGCCGCTATTCCGCCAATGATTAAATTTGACTCCTTTTTGTACCTTGCCTGTCTGGGATGCCACAATGAAAAATTTCCCTTACTGACCAATTGATGCAATTAATTTAATGCCAAGAAAAACACTTAATCATAGATTAATTATTTGTGTTTTTTTTTAAGGAAAGGGGTCTACTACAGCAACTATGATTGCAAGTGCAACTAAAAGAGTTTAGCATTCACTCAGTGTCCAGCTGTTGCCACATTCCTAGTTTGAATGCCACACTTCAGGCAGCTCTTTTTAATGAGACTCAGCTAAAGCTGCCAACTCATGCTTGGCTTGTTCTGAGGTATTTCAAGTGCACCTACATAACCATAACAAAGGCTAATAAAGGACAACACAAAGCTATCGACTAAACCACTTTGTTCAAATCTATGCAGCATCAATATTCTGGAATAATCTAGGATATTATGGAAATTACTCATAATTTACACCTATTGCTGAAGCGTGTTTAGGGTCATTCAAGGTTCAGCATGACTAATCTTATCAGACTACAGTCTTTACTCAGCAAGAAACATAATAATCACACTGGCTAATGAGTCCTAGCCCCAATTCTCTTTTCAATAAATGTAGCAAACAGCTGCGCAAAATCAAATCTCTTTTCTAACAGATGAGTTAATTAGCTGCTATACTGTCATCGCAACCTTCTTTGCTATTTAAATTTTAAGCTGTGTTGATAACGAGAAGTGCGTTTTTCTTTTCCCTGAAAAAATCGTTCATTCTGAGGTGCATTAGTCCTGCTAGGAGTTACAGCGTGTTACATCAGAGGTTTTATTTCTCATGCTGCAGGGAAGGCAGTTGTGATTTTTTCACCAGTGGCAATTTTACCAAGTTCATGTCTGTAAGGTTGAGAGCTTGTTACTTATTATCGCTTATATATATATTTACATTTCCAAATCATAAAGTGTACTATTTGGTAACTACATTAAAAAGGAATGGGTTTGTTAATGTTAATGCCATTAGTTTAAATATTTTGGATCATAACTGGTGGGAAACAACTGCCCACTTCCATCCCGCTAATTTCTTCTACTTTGCTTCCAAATGGCAGACTCTCTTTTATTTTTACTGCAGTCTCGAGGAAAAAGTACTCCAGGCTTCCTGTACTTGACCAGCTTTAGTGACCTATGAATCAGTAAAGATTAAAATCATCTATCTTAAGGGATGAACTAGTGAGAAACAGGTGGAGATGATGACAGATGATGGTGATTAGTATATTGGTGATGCTGAATGTTGAGTGGTTGGAACAGACGAGAGGGGAAATAAGGTTGCAGCTCATGTTGTTACATAAACAAGCAATTTTTAAATTGTATCTTTATGCACTTTGCAGCTTGTCGCAATAAACATCTGTTCCCGTTTCTTTCATTTAAATCTATGTTGTTCTACAATTTCATTCATGAAGAAATAAGGGGCGGCTCAAGACTTTTTCACAGTACTGTACTCATAATCACACTCATTATCTCATTGATGTTCATGGTTGGTTAATATCACTCTGATAGTCAGGATAGAGTAATACCATCCCTCTAATTGAAACTGCATGGCCTATGTGCTCTTTTTGAGTGCCCCTGTGACAGGTGGCTGTGTTATTCACACCATGGTAGATCCATGCCATATTGTAGAAGACTGCATTAAGTTTATATAATGTTTCTCTTGTGCTTAGCATGTTTATGATGCGCATGCAGCAGGTTACAGTATCAGCACATCTATGTCATGCTTACAGAGTATAAATACTAGATGCAATTCCTCACACCATCACTTACAGTTGTCGAAGTGTGACACGCTTGTATAGTACAAATTCTGTTTTCATAAACTTTTAAAAATATTTAATTGACCTACATATCATTGTCTTACTAGTGAGTTGACAACATGATGCGCTGAAAACAGGATGGTTTAAGATACCTGATAAAAAAAAAAATGCATTTTTCAATTCAACTACAAAACAGCTGTCGAGCCTATGCGTGTAGTCAAAAGTAGTATGAAGCACCACTATAAAACAAAACTTACCATGTCAAACGTTCTTATGTATAGCTATATAGTTATTAACAGTTAAGCATTTTAAGCTCATCATCATTCAGTCACAGGATTTTGTTTTGTCACTAAACCTTTACAAAGTGTTAGTTTTTTTTCTTGTCTCTTTTATCCTATGGGTTGCCACATTGGATCATCTGATCTGCAAGATCTGGCACACATCTTATGCCAGATGTCACACATCTTATGCCAGATGCCCCTCCTGGCGCAACCTCCTATTCTTTTACCTGCACTTACGGCTGGCACTGCATGTAGCATGTAGTGCACTAGGTGGTGACCTAGCAGTGAAGGGGCTCGACCCCCCTACATACAGTAGCAACCCAGAGCTTCAATGGCCTGAGCCACCACAGCCCTAATTACAAATTAAAGTACAGGGGAATAAAGTTAAAACTATTTTGTTCTTCAAACCATATTAGTTTAAGGCATTTGTTTGCTTGATTATTAGCATTAGTGGTTAACTCCAGGGTTGAGGGTTTGAGTCCCACCTTCAGGTCTGTGTGTGTGTGGAGTTCTCTCTGTGTTTAGCGTGTTTCCTCCAGGTACCTTGGCTGCTCGCTCCATTCTTAAAGCATGCGGATTAGGCTAACTTGCATTTCCAAATTGCCCGTAGTGTGTGAAAGTGTGTGCATGATTTCATGCTTGTGTGCCCTGCAAAGGATTAGCATCCTGTCCTGGATGTACCCCACCTAGTGCACCCAAGTCCCCTAGGATCGACTCCAGGCCTCCTGCGACCCTGTACAGGATACGTGGTTTAGAGAATAAGAGAATAGTGATGAGAATCATAGTGCAGTATCTCTCAGCTTGTATACTCCATAGACTTGACTGTATATATGAGGAAAACCCTTCTTTTGCTTTGCCCTGGTGCTAAGAGGCAGCTGTTGATAGTAAAAGAAATTGATAGCGTCCCATTTAATACTGTGAAAACTCCACTTCCTCCACCATTCACTTAGACTCTACTAACAATCTAATAGCATATGTAAAATATAAAGCATTAGAATTATATAACAACACACAATAACACATATCTAGGATACATTTCACAGTTGGACTCGGTTGTAGAGCCTGAGAGCCAGCCACCCACATATCCTACCTTGTTGGGCTTAACAGCTCGCTGCAGGTTCTCAATCCACTTGTCCCGCTCGGCAGCCGATCGACAGGCAAAACACTTCGTGCCTGAAGCTGTTGTTACCTAAAGACCACACACATACATACACACATGGCAAGAGGTCTTGTTTACAGCGGCTTGCATAAGTATTGGCCTCCTGGTTGCGTTTTCTCATTTATCCGTGGCCATTGACGCTTGGTGTGCCGCTTCCTCTAGGCTGAATCATAGTTGTGTCATATTTGTTCATGTTTTTTTTTTTTTTTTTTAAATAGATCTCTAACGGTGCTCTGTGGGATGTTTTATGCTTAGAGTTATTTTTAACTAAATAACTAAACCATGATGGTACGTTTCCAGAATTCTCTCCTGGACTTGTTGCGAAATCTCAACCTGGTCTCTATGACGCTGTTAGTTTAAGTAGGTTTCTAAGAAACAAACTCCAGGAACAGCAACAGAAGGTGGATACTTATGTAATCACAACTTTTATCACGATTATTATTTGTCAATAATTTCACATCTATATGGATTATTTAATATTACCATCAATTTGGTGTAAATTCATGACTCATAGCTTCATTCCTACATTTCAAAGCAAAATGTCTTTCTCTCTCTCTCTCTCTCTCTTGCACTCAAACACACACATACTGTACATACCTCGAAACAGTACTCCTGGCCGAGGATGCTGGAGTGGACGGGCTTGATGATAGCATCCTCGTCCAGCGTGAGGTCCAGCGCCTCGGCCGCGCTGCTCGGCGACAGCAAAGACTCGTGGGAATGCGACTCCTTGAAGCTCTGCATCAGACGTGTCCTGCAGCAAGAGAGCCGTAAAAAAGAAAGACTAATAACACTGCTATAACAATAAAACAGTTAATGGTTCCCCTTGTGTTCATCATGGTGTGATGTTGCTGCTTCATATTGTGCATTAAATCTTAGTGCCTGAATGAGCAGAACTGTCAGATCACTTGGCAAACAATAGTTCATGATCGTCTTGGACACCGCTCAAGGCCAGGGGCATCGTTAGGACCGATCATTCCGGGATTTAGCTGCGAAATATTTCTGCCTTGAGGTGGAGGTGTTTCAAAGTAAAACATCAAGACAGACTTAGAGAGTTACAGACAGAAACTTTACTAGCACTCAGCGTCCGAGGGAGGGGAGGGGGAGGAATTAAGCACAGCACACAAAGCTAGACGGCACGCGCGACCAGACGTCAAGAAAAGGTCCAGTTCTAAAAAAAAGAACTTCTGGGCTATTTCAAGACGAAAAATCAAGGGATACTGACTGGCAGGTCAAGTTGGAGGTCTGTCGCTCCCTCAGATTACAACAGTCAAAGCAGGCTTTGACCAGGCATTACCATCATTAAAAAAAAGAAAAAAGAAAAAAAATAGTATTGCCAAAGCGCGTCGGCTAATTTTGACAATAAAGGAACACAAGAGCAGCAAAAGTAGATTTAACAATATAGGGGAAAGAAAGTATGCATGTACTGTAGCGACAGAAAAATTTGAAATGTCAGCTTTAGAGAGTGAACACATGCCATGTATTATAGTTCTCCTTATTCACAAAACTGGTGATTAGTCACTAATTAGTTCTCGCCTATCTGGCGAATCTCTGCACATCAGGGCTCTACAACGCCAGTCCTGGAGGGATACACAGTTTGGTGATTTCTCTTCTCAAACCCAGCTGATTCAACTGATCTGTTAATTACCAGGTTCAGTGGGTGTGTTTAGGTGTTGGTGAAATACAAACTGTCCTGGACACCGGCCCTCCAGGACTGGAGTTACAGATCCCAGCTGTACATGATGTTCAGGAAGCAATCAAGCAGGCATGGATCGAACGAGCGACACCTGAGTACTGCAGACATCTTTTTTTTTTTTTTTTTACTCTATGCGCAGCTACAGTAGATCCAGCAGGTTTTAAAGGATTTCAAACAATGATTGTTTTGTAGCAATTTCATTGCACAAAATAATAAATCATTTTATCTTGATGGTTATTATTTAAAAAAATTATATAAACTAAATTATATTTATTATATTTTATTTAGACCTCCTAAACCTACTAAAATTGAAATTCCTACAAACAAAAAAAATCAATAGCTAGAAGCACCCCAGCTTCAAATATGTCCAAATAGTTTCAAATATTCAAATAGTCCAAATATAAACTAAAGGCCTCAGGCAGCAAGCTTTCATAAAAGAGAGATCAAACGATTGAGTTGAGTTAAAACTGAAATTGTATCAAAACAAGTAAAGAAAAAACAAACTTTTTATTCCTTATATTTTCTAATTGAAAATCAGAGAATTCTCACTCACTCATACTTTATACTGCTTTATCCTGTGTACAGGGTGTGTACTGTGTGTACGGGGAGAACATGCAAACTCCATGCACACAGAGGTGGGAATCAAACCTGGCCGGGAATCGAACCTGGACCCAAAATGTATTTTTTCTCTTGCTAATCCAGTCAGATGTTTTGTTTTACAAAACGTTTTGTTTCTAAAGCCATCTCATCACCATCTCATTTAATTGTAACTTTTGAAAAATTAGCTTGATAGTTTTTCTTTTTGTTAAAACCACCTTATTATTTTTTTTTAACAGGGTCAGTCAACATTAGCTAAACAGCGAGCCATGTACTAGGTTAGTCAAACCACCCAAAAAGTTATGTCTGTACTGCAATTATATGAACATTTAAAATATTTACAATTGCATTAATCATTTGAATACGTTTCAATATTCAAGTTCTTTTTAACAGTCCAGTTTCCGGGATGGCTCTGACTACACAGAGCCTCTGGGTGTGTGCTGTGGAGTCTGGCACTAGGACGCTGGCAGCGGATCCTTTCGGTGCTGTGGGACGAGGCCTCCATGGATTGGACTTGTTTATCCAGCGCATCCTAAGGGTGCTCTTTGTGATCTGGGGAATGTGGATGTACTGGGTGGCCAGCATTGACCTTTTTCAGAGATTTGGGCTTCATTGGATTTTCTGTGGGATTAGACCAGATAGGCTGGCCTTTAGTCTTCGCAGGCAAGAGTGACCTTTGGGTGCCCATAATCCTATCACCAGTTTGCTAGTGTACAATAGATAAGCAATGTTCTTATTCTTTCAATAATGAAAATACTGTATATCTACATGATTTAAGGCTAACAAAAGCAACAAACAAACGTTCTTGCATATTTCTATGGTGAAGTTTTCTTTAAGTTTTTTTTACCCTTCTGACAAAAAAATCAAGTATTTTGTAGCGAAATGGGACATAAAAGAAAAAAATCACAGGCACATAACAGGAATTAGCAGTGTAAGAAGAGTCACTGCTAGACAAGTACTCTTTGTTTTTGTTTATTATTACTTTGTTTTTGTTTATTATTACTTTACACAGTAAATTACAGAATAAAAAATATAAATCTTCAACGTTATGATTGGTTAGAAACCTAAAGCTTGAAGCTGGAACTCAAAACGTTGGGTTTTTAGGCCCATTTGCACAATATTTTGGAGGTGAGGAGAATATCCATGGAGACAGTGGACAGTCCTGTAAATCTCATAAGTTCTCATAAGTTCCTCTTATGATCTTATGAGATTTAAATCTCACAATTTCCACTTATTCCACTTTACAACATCAGCTCTGTTAACTCCTGGCTAGTGCACTAGGATGTACAAACCCTTGTTCCACACACAAGTAGGCGGAATGCCAGTTCTCTGATGGAACCCGTCTATGAATTTATAAAAGAATATATTTATGTAGGCAGCACTGTCGCCTTGCTCTTCCAGGATCTGGGTTCGATTGCCAGCCAGGTTCGATTTCCTCCTCTGTGTGCATGGAGTTCGTATGTTCTTCCCGAGCTTAGTGGGTTTTCTTTCGGGTACTCCGGTTTCCTCCCACAGTCCAAAACCTTGCAGTTTAGGCTAATTGCCGTTCCCAAAATTGCCCATAGTGTGTGACTGAGTGTATTTGTGTGTGTGCCCTGCGATGGATTGGAACCCTTACTAGGGTATACCTCCGTTTTGTGCCCTAAGTCTCCCCGCCACCCTGTATATAGGATTAAACGGCATAGATTATGTATTTTCTTATAGAATTTTTACATTATTTAATAGTATTTTGTTATCCAATCCATTCAAGACATTTCAGAGCAATAAGACTACAATATAGAAATAAATATATATATATATTTATTTCTATATTGTAGTCTTATTGCTCTGAAATGTCTTGAATGGATTGGATAACAAAATACTATTAAATAATGTAAAAATAATGTAAAAATATATATATATATATATATTTTTTTTTTACTGAATCATTGTGTATAGAAAATTGAGAATAGAAAATTTGTATCCGCCACATGAGCCATATGACAGCATGAACTCCAACCGTACTGTTATATGGCTAGGAACTCATCCATTATAATGAACTTCAACAGGCTTGAAGGAGCTTAGGGATAAAGCCCTCGGCTCTGCCGTATGACAGGCAGATGTCACGTACTGGCGGAGGAGACCAGGAAATGAGCACCACTCCAGCACAACACAGCCTGTCGTGTCAATTAGGGTGAGAAACCTTGAATCAACTCGGGCTAAAATTCAAGTGAGGTGAGGATTTGAATATAAAACTATCCTTTCTACGTTGTGGTGCATTTTGATTTCTTTAGCCTGCGTCATCCATTATTTATACTTGTTTCATAGATATGTCTTGTACTTTGGGCCACGGAGAAATGTTACATTACCTCACTGTGGAGTTCGCACTTTATATGGTGGTGCTGACAATAAAGATCTACTGTACTTGATTAAAAATACATAGTCTTAATATATTTGCAAATAACTATTTTTATTGGACATGTTTGGTACTGCAGTCAATTTTTAATAATAATAATAATAGTAAAACCAAATCTCTGCGTATGTCCATGCTTTTTATAGTCTAAAGGTACGTAGATTCACAATGAAGATTAAATTATTTTTCCTATCACTACTGCCAGTGTAAATCAAACCTTCCCAGTGGGCATGCAGACTACCCAGACTCATCTGTCTTTAAAACTCAGGACCTCCTAAAAGAGCTTTAGGATACACTGACGGAAATAACATTTCTAATAGCTAATTACTCATGGGCGGCTTAGTGGTCAGCACTGTTGCCCTGCACCTCCAGGTCCTGGGTTCAATTCCCGCATTGGGTCTTTGCGCATGGAGTTTGCATGGTGGGTTCCCTCCCACAGTCCAAAGACATGCTGATTGGCGTTCAAAAAGTTGCCTCGTAGTGTGTGTGAACGTTGACCGGAGGTTTTACCATGGTCATACAAAATAGGAATAAATACAAAGTTTACCATTGGCTTCCATGATCCCTGGTTGGACTACAGAGATTCCTAGATGGATGGATGGAATTATTCAGGAAAGATGCCCCTAAGAGGATTTCAGTATAAGGTTTGACATGAGTCCTACAATCCTATTCGTGCTCACTCGGCTACTGTGTGTTTGGTTGTGTTATGTACTGTACTCTATGTGTGTTTGTGTGTATGTGTAAACTTATGCATGCCTACCTTTCCTGGTCAGCACTGCGGAATCGTGGGAGAATCATGTGGCGAAAGCTTCCGGTGCGATCAAGTTTGGGCTGGCTCTTGGCTCGCTTGATTGAGCTTTTCAGACGGCGGCTAAGAAAACTCTAAAAACACACACACAAGCACACAAGCACAGAGTTTAAATTGTTAATTAGAAGCAATATAGAGGTTGATACTGGGTTTTAACGGCTTAAGCACTACTGTATATATACAGCACTATGCAAAAGTCTTGAGACACGCTAATTTCTTTATTGTAAAGATCACTATCTGTACAGTGATTTATTGCAGTATGTGCAGACATACAGAACTGTGCAAAGCTGGATTTTGAATGCCAAAAAGAAGCAGGTGCGACATTTAAAGTCTTCAGATAGAATGTGGCTGGTTCTGCAGGATGCTCAGTAAAACTTAGTAGCTAATTTCCTTATAATTTTACACTAATTGTACCTGAGACTAATGGGTCTCAGCATATGGGAAAGCATACTTGCATTATAGCAATTTTATGCATGTACCTATAATCATAATATACTCTATTACACAAGGAAAGTTTGTATAATTCTAACAAGTTTTAAAGTCAATATTTGGTATGACCACAACTATTCTTCAACACAGCCTAAACTCTCTTAGGCAAGCCTTCTTGTAATTTCTTCTGCTTTTCTTGGAGCAGCGGTGGCCGGACCGCCAGGGTGAAGGGTTCGGTTCTCGTCTCTGTTCTGTGTGCATGGAGTTTGCTTGTTCTTCCGGTGCTTGATGGGTTTTCTCCAGGTACTCCAGTTTCCTCCCATAGTCCAAAGACATGCAGGTTAGGCTGATTGGCGTTCCCAAATTGCGCGTGAATGACAACCGGGTGTCGAGCTTGCAACCCGATCCCCTTAAGTAACTGCATCAGAAATGACGGCTATATCTGACAGCACATGGATGGACCAAAATACCAAAAAGCGGTGGCTCAAATGGCTATGGTTGAGGATTACTGATCGGAATGTTGGGGGTTCAAACCCCAGCACCACCAAACTGCCACTGTTGAGTCCTAGAGTAAGGCCCTTAACCCTGTCTGCTCCAGGGGCACTGTATCCTGGCTGACTTTGTGTTCTGACTCCATCCTCCTAACTGGGATATGAGAAAAAAATATCTCATTCTGCTACAAGGTACATGTAAGGTGTTGAACTGCAGACCAGGAGGTCCCTGGTTCGGGGCCTGATGCCGCCAGGTCGCCACTGTAGGACCCTTGAGCACGGCCGTTCACCCCCAAGTGCTTAGATACAATCGGGCATCGAGCTGGCAACCTGACCCTGTAAATAACTGCCACAGAAATAGGGGATGTACATATTAATATACGTGACTACGTATATTGAAAAATACAAGAGCCCGGCTCTTTGAAAGCAAAATATGAAGGAATAAGGGGGCTGAAGAATTTTGAACAGTACTGTAAATAGGAGCATTTTTCTATTTAATAAGTGATTTGTGAAACAATGGTGTTAATGGACCACATAAAGTAATTCTGGCACATTTTCTGGATGAAAAATGCACACAGTTTCAGAATTTTAATATGAATTTCAGTACCCTCTCATGCAATTGTACAAGTAATAAAAGGCCAAAAAGACTTTTCTTTTCTTTTCTTTTAGTTAAGCTTTTGAATTTCAGATGGTTTGAAATTCACGACAGAAGGAGCAAGCAGAATGGAAAGACATAGTCTGAGATTTTATACAGGGTTTCTCTAAAGATAAAGATTAATGCTGAGGCTAAATCATTTATTTTAAAGAAACACAGCTTCTAACTGGCAAGTTGAAGTTACTAGTGTCCATGTCAGTGCTTGACACTTGAGGAATGCACAGCTACACTATGTGGTGATGGTTAGGAAATATTCAGGCACTGATTTACTAACCTCCCACATAAAAACAGCTTTTTCTACTGTGTGCAAAAATGTGTCCACGGTACAGATGATTTACACAGAATATTAATATGACTCATGTGAAGTGAAACGTGTAAATTATCTTTTTGTGTTTGGTATTTCATCGTAATAGCTGTGGTGAGTTAAGTTCTCAAACAGATTCTTCCCAAAAAACAAAACAAAACAAAAAAGAAAGCTTTTTTAAAATATATACATATATATATTTTTAATAAGGTTTTATAGCATTTTCATTGCAACACAGCTTAAAATAATTGGAAAACATTAAGTTCAGCGCCATGTTGTACAAAATAAAATATTACCCCAAAATAAGTATGTATGTGTTAAAGAAAACCTTTTCAGAGTTTCTATTTTGGCATTAAACTGCATGGAATATGTATTTTATTCATCCATCTTTACACAATTATTCACACCCGGGGTAATTTAGTGTAGCCAGTCCACCTACTGGCATGCGACTGGGAGGTGAGAGGAAACCAGAGAATCTTCAGGAAACCCACACAGACATGGGGGGGACATGACGCTAACCTGAGCTCAAGATAGAACCGAGATCACCGGAGCAATAAAAATCAACTTTGCTGTGGTGAAACTTTAACGGCGTTTTAAAACTCATTTTAGTAAACAGAGACTTTTTTCTTCCTTTGTACCTCGCCAGATCAAATCATTTGAGCTGCCAGATCTGGCACAGGTTTTACGCAGAGTCCCTTCCTGTCACAACCCTTACTTTTCCCAGCCAGGCTTGGGACCACAAACAGGCTGGGTTGCAATGGGGGGGGGGGGGCGGGGGGGGATCAGGGTTAAGGCTCCCCAACAGTGGCACCCGGCAGTGGCGTTGCTTGAACCCTCCAACCCTCCGATCAGGGACCCAGCGCCTCATTTGCCTTTTAAGACACAAAGCCTATACCGAGATATTCTGATGATCAAGTAAAACTTACAGAACAGTATAAAACTGTCTGCATGTCACAGAACTTTCCAATTCGCAACTTTCAAATTGAATAAATTACGCTTCAAGTGCTAAATTGTTCTACTTGCATTGACCTTACTCACCAAATCGCATGCTTATTAGGACAAACATGCAAAACCGGGAAGCACATTATGTCAGAAAGCCATAATCATCCTGTAAGTCCTGTTACTGCATCGGCTTGCATGTATTGCGGGAACGGGTATTATCTTGTCCGCATGTGATGTTACACACACACACACACACACAATGCACCTTGAGTAAATCAGAACCTCAGTCTTTTATTGTCGTATTAAACCACATTAAGCAGGATACAAACACTGCTGCTGTGTAACAAAAAAGAACAGCATTTATTTGAGTGTTTAGACCTTTTCATGATCAGATTGGAATAAAACAAGTATTATAAATATTAGATATTATAAGATAAATATTCATCACTTATTTCTTTATTGCTGATTATTTTAATTGATTTGTTTACAGGGAACATTACAGGGAATCTCTTATTCTCATTTGAACTCAAGTAACCTGGTTGAGTGAAATTGCACTTCAAGGTTGAATATGACACTAGAGGTGTTTTTTTTTCTTCTTCTTCTTCTTTTTTTATCTATAAATGACCACTAGATAGCACTGGAGATGAACATAATAGTCACTGCTGCTGTTTCTGTCTTGGTGACTCATACTCAGATTCTGCCTACACTCTCGCTCTCGCTCTCTGTCTTGAGCACTTATATAGATATTGTACACCCACTCTAACCCCCCCCCCTCACTCTCTTTCTCTCTCTATCTCTGTATAAAAAAAAACAAAAAAACCACTGCAGTTCGGCTTTGCATGTTTAAAAGCACCTGCTATCTACTAATTTCCACCGCCTCTACCTAAAGTCATGCAGGTGTCAGCTATAATTACTGTACCTGGAACACCGACTAAACACGGCTATCGAAAAACGCAACCCTACAAACTCAGCAAATGAGTTTATTGACCCTATTCAAGTGTGTTTATTAAATAGAGCATGCATTTCACAGCACTTCTTTCAATGGTTAGAATTGATTTTACCTTTAAAGCCTGAGAAAATATTAAGAAAAATGATCCGGGAAGTTGCATATGCAGGTGTTTTTCTCCGTTACAGAGTTTAGATGGTTTCAACTTCTAGACTAGATTTCCCTATCTGATGCAATCATGCATTAAATCACAATTTTGAGTTGAATTTGTACACATTGCTAGTCGCGTTTGCAGATTATATTTCACATCTTATTTCGTACATTTTCGCTGTGTATGTAGCCATAATTCACAAACTCATTCCCACACCAGGAGTGTCAAACTCATTTTTTTTTAATCAAACAAACTCGTTTTTTTTTTTTAATTAGTACCAATAATCTAGGCCTTGAAAGTAACAAGGGCTAACAGAAAAAAGGTGTTAATTTTTGCGCCTAATAAAGTTATTTTTTTTATGCTTATCCCTTTCACAAATGTTGAAAATAGACTATACAACTCATACAGGTTTCTCTCTACAAAGAACATTTATTAGTTTCGCATCTCTCTCCACGCTCCATCAAGTTTTCTCCACACTGAGAATAACATTCTGGGGCGTAGAATCAATCACTGAATTACAATAAAGTCAAAAACCCTGCATGTGTCTAATTCTTCTTTTAGACTCAGGTCTGACTTGCATCTAATGCAGCAGATTGGTGTTGATTTTAATCTGAATTTTCTCCCTGTGAAATGCAAGCCCACATGTGGTGTAAAGTGGCAGTCGCTATGCTACTGGTCCGCTGTGAATTCTAGTGTGAAAATGTTGAGTATAGGGAACTACGGGCCATGACACCACCAGTTTTTGCAAGTTCACAGTGCCAAATGCAACAAGGCAGAGGGCAGTGTTTTCCTGTGCCCCTTAATTTTGTAACCTGTGCTTATTGACCTGGTCCCACCTCCTATCTCTGTATAATAATTCACCCAGACTTATCTAACCAGCCTTTCTATAGTCATCTACCTAGCTCTGCTACTTCTCTATAGTTATTTACCTCGCCCCACCCCCTTGTCTCTTTAGAAAAATCCAGCAGGCCCCACCTACTTAATCTCTCTAAAGTCATCTACCTGGTCCTGTCCTCTCATCTCTCCATAAATAGTCATGCACTCCAAGTTTTCACCCCCCATCTCTCTATGAAAAATCCCAGTGGCGCCATCTAATTAAACTCGCTCAGCCACCTAGCCCCACCTACTTAATCTCTCTAAAGTCATCTACCTGGCCCCGCCCCTTTCTTTTCTCTACAAAAAAATCCACTAAGGCTCTCTAAGATCATTCAACTGCAGCTGCCCCCTCATGTCTCCATAAAAGTCGTGGTCCAACCTACCCAATCTCACCATACACTACCCCCCTGATTTCCATATACAGTATTAATTCACCTGGCTCCACTTACCATAGTCATAGATCTGGGCCCTCACCCTCAGCTCTCTAAACTCATCCATCTGGCCTCACCCATTCCTTGCTATATAGTCATTTACCTAGTCCTGCACATTTATCTCTCTAGATCTGGGATAGGCAAGTTTGGTCCTAGAGAGCCGTACTCCTTCAGTGTTCAGCTCCAACCCTAATCAAACACACCTGAACAAACTAATCAAGGTCTTCAGGATTACTAATGCTACAAGCAGGTATGTTTTTTTAGGGTTAGAGCTGAAATCTCAAGATTTCCTAGACTCATCCACCTAGTCCCATAGTGTTTGATCTCTCTATAGTCATTCACCTGGTTCCACGGTCTTTGATCTCTCTATAGTCATCTCATCTGGCTCCACTCTCTTCATCTCTCCACAGTCATCCCTCTGGCCTTGCTTCTTCATCCCTTTATAGTCATCCACCAGGCTCCAAACCTCTTTATCTTCCAATAGTCACACACCTCTTTCGACACTCCACCTGCCCTTGCCCCTTAATCTTGCTATAGTCATCTACCTGGTCCCATACCTTTGTCTCTCAATAGTCATCCACCTGGCACCATGCCCCTTCATCTCCCTTCAGTCATTCACCTAGCCTTGTCCCATAATCATCTTTCTGGTCCCTTTTCTTCATCTCTCTATAGTCTTGCACCTAGTCCTGCCTCTTCACTGCTTTATGGGCATCTACCTGGCCTTGGCCCTTCATCTCCCTATACAGTACTCATCCACCTAGCCTTGCCCCTTCATCACCTTTTACTTATCCACCTGGCCTTACCACTTTATCTCGCTATACTCATCCACCTTGCTTTACCCTGTCATATCCCTATACTCATCCACCTGGCCTTAGCCCTTCATCTTGCTATACTCATCCACCTGGCCACACCAATTTAACTCGCTATACTCATCCACCTGACCTTGCTCCTCCATCTCACTATACTTCTCCACCTGGCCTTCACCTTTTGCATCTCTAGACTCATCCACCTGGTCTTGCCCCTTCACCGCTCTATAGTCATGTACCTGGCCTTGTCCTTTCATCTCTCCAGTCTATTCCACCTGATCCATCCTTTCATCTTGCTATAGTCACCAACCTGGCCCTGTCTGTTCATCTTTCTATAGTCATCCACCTGGACCACTTTTATAATCTGCGTAACTGCCACATGAACACTCTTAGGGCAAAACATTAGAATTAGTTCCTGTTTTCCTGTAATCCTTTGGACAGGGGTTTAGTGTATTTATTAGCTATATGGTATGTCTAGACTATACATCCTAATGTGATGATGTGTTTTTATGTAGTAAATCTGTGTGTCACTATGGATAAGAGCTTCTGATTAATGCTATAAATGTAAATATACAGCAGCGGTGATCATCGTTTCAGTCATTAGCCCCAGACCCTGGGAATAACGCAGTTATCCACTTCTGCAGTTCATAAGCTTATCAACGTCATATTACTGTCCTTGTTTTAGATGCTCTATCTAACTTTAATGGGGTTATAATACATTTGATAGATAATAAAGAGACTAACAAAGTGAGAGGGAGAGAGGAAAAGAGAGAAAGACAACGGTTACTGAAAGGATGCAGGAAGAGGGGTGAAGCCACTGGTACTCACCGACTGACGAAATTGCTGTGGAGGGGCAGTGGGCGGAGTTTCCATGCTTCTCTGCCTCACTGTGGCAAAGCTCTTTCTGCGAGCACGAGCGTGCTCTGTGGAGAGACAGAGAGAGAGAGAGAGAGAGAGAGAGAAGCTAATTATTCTGCTTAAGGGACAAATAGACCTACAACAGATGAACAGCATTTATGCTATTCACCAGATCTAAAATTAGACGCACACCCCCCCCCCTCTCCACACACACAAACAGCTTTTCCCCCGAATGCCACTCATCCTTCCTGTTTTTACCCTTCCTAGATTTCCCTCAGGATTGAGCAGACCTTCACAAACGTCGATGAAAATATTGTATCTAACACACTCAAAGGGAAAATGCCAACGTCAAGACCCTTTAAGGACTTTTGAGCTCTTCCTCTAGTGGAAAACTTATAGATTCTTCTGTCAACAGCTACAATCTAGTGTAAGAAGATAGATACACAAACCTAGAGTAAGCTCCAGAATTATTGGCACCCACTGTAAAGATGGGGTAAAAAAAAACCAGAAGAAAATCTTCATGCGGTTAAATAGTATCACTTAATATCAAATGAAAACTTGTATTTCTTTTGTTTTTCATGATTTTTTTTGTATCTTAAAAATTTTAATTTAACAAATCTACTGTATATTGATGTCTATAACGGTCTTTATAATTCCCATGCACATATAGAGTTGATGATGTATATACATATGGGTATCAATATTCTATAAATGTATCTTATGCTCTTTTCCCCTCCCTCTCTCGGTTTCCATCCCTTTCTGTTCTTTTGCTTTTCTCTCCCACGCACCTTTTTTTTTACATAATTCCAGTAGTGCTCTCTCTCTCTCTCTCTCTCTCTCTCTCGCCTCCCTTTTCACAGCTCCCCTCCCTTTCACTGTCATGTCTTCCCTGCATATCTTTCCTCCTGTCTTCGACTCCTCTGAAAAACCCATTCTAGCGTGCGAAGCCAGACTACACTCACATTTAAATATTACATAAGACAGCAATCTCTATACTAACACACGCCCGTCTATGCTTGACACAGATTATACTAAATCACACATTGTCAGAGATCCAAATATCCTAACAGGTTGCACAAGAATCACATACATTTTAAAGGGATTTTGCAAGACAAGGAAATTAAATACGTAGAATTTTTTTTTAAAGTAAGTATATGAAGAGAGGGAGAGAAAAAGACATCATGTTCCATATGTCAGTTCACACTGAGTCATAAAACAGAATAGGGATATACCAAATATACCAGTATTGGAAACCAAATATGAGTCACACACACACACACACACAAGCACAATCAGCTGGGATTGTTTTCGGATTTTCTTCCCCATGACGCCTCTTCTTCTTCCTCCTTCCCTCACGACACTTCTCCCTGATTGATGCACAGGAAGCTCGTTTCTCTCTCTCTCTCTACTGGTTCACAGTTTTAAGCTGAAGTCATGGTTGAGGTGCTTCAAAAAGAACTGACAATTTTCCCTCAACTCTGAGTCAGAAATCCCAGAGAACTCATGACCGAATCCACAGCGAGAAATAAATCATTCTGATGTGTCACAACGTTTCATTTCTTAACACCAGGCAATAACATAAAGAGGCACAAAAGTGGATACTTTAATCCCTCCCTCTTCAGAGAAAGTCTATTAAATTATGTCATGAGAGATCTTTAAATTCACCCGACATGTTACAAAAATATTCCCATGATTAGATTCATCCGTTCAGAGTATGGTCATCACTATTCAGGAGTTTTGCAGGAAATCCCATTGGGGTTAGGCCTAATGTGGCAACGATTGCATCATAATTATTAAGAACTTATCAGCTTGCACAGTGTGCATATGCAGGCTTTACAAAGGGAGGATGTAGGAAAAAAAGTGATGAGGATATAGGCATACGGTTTACAGTAAGAAATTTATTTCAGTCTGAGTGGTAGGTGGATATGGAGCCTGTCCTGGGGACACAGCGTGATACACAAGAATACATTCTAGAGCAGCACAAACATACACTGCATGGAGAAAAGTGTTTGGCCAAACCTGTTTATTATTAAATTCAGGTGTTTCTATCAGGCCCCTTATTCCCAGTGAAGGGCCGTCTTAATGCTTCAGCATCTTGGACAATGCTATGCTGTAGCAACAGTTCGTCATGCTTTTCTATTCCAACATGACGTGTCCCTATTAGCAAGACTATAAACATTTAAATTTAGGCATTTGGCAGATCATCATTGGATAGATCCTTACACTGGGTTATTAGATTACTAACTAAGTACTATCAGTCAAACATTGTTTGGAAGTTTTTTTGGGGGGGAAGTTGGGATTAGCCCAAGTACTAAAAAAAAACAGCTATGTCTTAAGTCATCGTTTAAAGATTGCCAGGGACTCAGCTGTACGGACATCTAGAGGAAACTCATTCCACTACTTACTGTAGGTGTCAGAACAGAAAAGAGTCTAGATGCACATGTATGTGGATATTTACTGACTGTAACACAACAGGACATTAATTTCTTACTCGTATTAATAATATGATAAGTGCAATACTACTTCCCAATAAAATATGTAATACATGATTACATATAAGAATGCAATATTACATACATACACTAGATTACTGTGCAATACTTACAAATGCTCTTGGGTCATATTTTTGGTACTTACTGTTTTAAGAAC
>JAQMYJ010000012.1:6050612-6074994 GCA_030014305.1 Clarias laeviceps | reverse complement strand
TAATGTTTATCAGTACATTACAGAAAATAATGAACTTTATCACAATATGCTAATTTTTTGAGAAGGACCAGTATATAGGCGTCTATAATCCCTTAAAATAAGATCACAACAAACCAAATCTAAGATTATTAACCTTATTTTTAGTCAAATGTAAATAAAATTACAAGCAAAAAAATGTCTCGCTTAATATTAGATAATTTTACTAACTCTTAGGAATTTATTTCTGGGAAGGAGACAAGATGTTTTTCATTTGCATTTGACTAGAAATAAGCTTAATAATCTTAGATTTGGTTTGTTGTAATTTTATTTGAAAAAGAAGTATAGATAGGTTGGTCTAGATTCCGTTCATTTGATCTCTATAGTGTTTTTCACAATAGACACACAAAGCAGCTTTTACTAAAATCTGGATGCAGATTAATGACCCTAATGAGAAAAGCAGAAACCATTGAAATTAAAAATCAGCACAGTACAGAGGTGTGCTAAAAGAATATATGAGACATTTGAGGAATAATTTGCAAGGACTCTGGTTTGCGATATGAATTCTTTCTTTTTTTATTATTATTCCAAGCATCTGTTCACATTTTTTTGGCCCAGAAATTCGCCACAAGACAGCCAAGGCAAAGCTGCTCAATGAGGCAAAATTTCCTCCCTGGGGAAGTGGCAGATCTGCTATTATTCTAACCGTGTTACGATTCACATCCCAGACAGCAGGCGCGTCTAAATTTTACAAACTGTACCTTTACAGGAAAAGCTTTTTTTTTTTTTTTATGTAATTGAGTGAGCTGTTTCAAGGTACAGTGAGGATAGAGGACGATGTGATGCTTCCAGCACGAAAAGAAAATTACTGACATTTGTATGATAATTGTTTGTGAAGGCAGATCTCGAGGAAGATCTCCAATGTCAAGGCAAGTGTGTGTATAATCACAGGATGGCACAGTTGAGCACTTGCATTCTCTCTTTCTTTTTCTCTCTTTTTTTCTCTCTCTCTAAACAGTATATTTTTTTTCCTGAATTCCAACTCTTTGTAGGATCACCATGGTTACAGCCTCCATTTCAGAAGTGAAAGATTTTGACACACAGAGCCAACAGGGGGATCACTGCACAGGAACATTCAACTGCACATACGCGTGCACACGCACACACACACACCTACACACACACACGCGCACACATTCATGATTATATCATAGCCTGACAGCATGTTTCAATGCCTAATTGGGGATAGATTCTTAGATGGATGGATGGATGGATGGATGGATGGAGAGATAGACTGCTATGTATATAAATAGTTAGGCTTAGACAAACTGTGACTTATTATTATGAATAAGCAAGAACAGAACCAGCCTTGGCACACTTCTGTTCCTAATTGTTTTATTTTCTAGAATGTTGAAGAATGGATGGATGAACATCATTTCTGTTACACTGAGCAAATGCAAATGTCAGGTCAAACATAAGGAGACACTGCAAAAAGCGATATCTCAGCAAGTGAAAATATCTCGAACCTACTCAAATGTATCTAAAATTTCTTTATATAAGATTAAAAAAAACATATAATAATAAACCTATTATAATTTTACTCATTTTTAAGCATAGTTTTTTTTTGTTCTGTTGTCAGATCATTTTGCTTCTTTTATCAAATAAATGCTTAAAATTATTGACATTATTGTTCAATAGAATAAGAAGTTATGCTTAATAATTAGTACAATTTGTCGAGAAACTCAGAGGTTTAATAATCTTATATTGTATTTGCTCTAATCTTATATTAAGAAAATGTAGGTAAATTTGACTCGATTCAAAATCTGATCACCGCTCGGTCAAGAAAAAAAAGTCACCACTTTAGAAGGTTTCAATTATTGGCCTTCATCAAAAAACTAAATCAATTAAAGAGATTTCAAATAATTGGAACTGGTTTAGGAGCTGTCCAACACAAGTGTAGTGCTGAACCTTCAACTTCATAGAAGAAACGTGGTATATTGTATATCATTTAAGCGCTAAAGACGCATGTTAAATAACTAACAGTTGAAACCAGAACTATGTTTAATAGTGAATGTAAGAGCATTTACACACACACACACACACACACACACACACACAATGTGATGAGAACTCAAGTTTTTTACAAAAAGAAAAAAAAAACACTTAAATTTGCTAGGGATCGTGAAGTTTGGACTTTATGCAATATAAAAAGGTCATGTGGTCTAATGAGGCCAGATTGACCCAATTCCAGAGCGAAGGGGCATCAGGGTAAGAAGGGAAGTTTATGCATCATGCATAGTGTCCGCTGTACAAGCCTCTGGAGGCAGTGTTATGATCTGGGGTTGCTTCAGTTGCTCAGGTCTAGACTCAACAACAAAATGAAGTTAGCTGACGACCTGAATGTACTGAATGACCAGGTTATCAGTTTTTCTTCGCTGATGGCATATGGGAATATTCCAGACTGTGAAAGAGTGGCATGCGGAATCATTTTCACACATGAACTAAAGCTAAAAGCGTTCAATGGAATCTAGGTTTTGTTTGTGGACTTGTGTTTTTGATCGGCTAGTGTACGTTTACTTGCTAAGATGTCACTTTGCAGCACCAGTTTCAGTACATGTGGTTATAACACAAGAAAGCAAATCAGAGATCAGTGATGTTTCCATGTCAATATTACGATTTCACGCTTTTAACTTAGTGGTTACTACTATCGTCCCACACCTCCAGGGTTGAAGGTTGGAATCTTGACTGGTAGTTTTGCCCATGTTTGGTGTGTTTCCTCAAAGAAGTCTGGTTTCCTCCCACAATCCAAAAACATACAGTGTAGGCTGACTGGTGGTTCCAAATAGTGTGTGACTGAGGGTGTGCTTGCGCGCTGCATCTAGGGTGCACCCTGTCTACCCCACATCTCCTACTGAGCCCTACACAGGGTATAGTGGTATAGATGATGGATAGACAGATTTTAACAATTTTTCTGCTTGAGGAAATGCATCTCATTAACCTTAGGGATTTACTTTCTTTTCATTGCCAGCAAAGACAAAACTAAGGGACACGGCCTCTTACTTACAAATGCCCACATTTTAAGAACTGGATTTAATGTTTAATTTACCTTTGGTTGCATTAGATTGCAATTTGAGCATGTGTGTTTGCCCTTGTTTTTATCCGGTTACCTCCCAAAAACATGTCGGTAGATGATTTGGAAACTGCTGGTAGATAGTTTCTACAATTACTTTACATTCAGATGTGAATAAAATTAGTGTGAATGTGTCTATAGTGCCCTTCGATAGACTAGCATTGCATCCAGTGTGTACTCCAGCATCACATACAATGTTGTTATGATGAATGAAAGAATGAACTAAATATCCAGCTAACGTACTGTACTGTACTGGAAACAGATTGTGTTTAAAAAAAAAAAAGTATATCAGTATTCATCAAAAATGTGGTGAAAACGCGCAGATTAGAGTTCATACAACGACGAACAAATAGGTTTTTATGAAGGCGTTAAAAGACGTTTGAAATTCATATGAATATTAAAATCACCAGTAACTAAAACCTAATCAAAATCAGTTCATATCCTACAAAGATATTCCCCATGCTCTTCATAAAAAAAAAATGCAGCTAGGTGGGTGGTAAATAGCCAGCAGGAGAACAGATGGATTGCTCTTGAGATGCGCTGCAAGAAATTAAAGCAATGGAGAAAATTCCCCATGAGAGATTTAAATTCACAGAATCCTGTCGTGATACGCGCAGGCGACACCACCAAACTTCTTCTTATTCACCGTAGAGGACAGAAGCAATCTAAACTGTGGAGGACTGCTTACTTTCGAGAACCAGCTAAAAAGCAGACCGTGTCGTAATTACCTGGTCGATTATGAGAGACGTATTGATTAACGAAACTGATTCAGTACAGCAGATTTAAAACCAGCTTCTCACCGTTAACACATTTCACAGTAATTAAACCATCATTACAGGGGCCCCTTCTGAGGACTCATTAGGTAAGTGCCAATACATCAAGTTAATCTCCACACCAGATATTGTTATCTTATCTTATTATAATCATTGATGTGAGACCAAATCATTCTTGTTCACGATGTAGTGAAAGGACAGCTGTCTTCACAGGAATCTTATTTTGAATGGAATTAATAAGCCATATCTTTCAAAAGCAATCCAATAGATTTATCATAAAATCTGAAAGAAAAAAAAAACATAGCAGGCCAGAACTGCTTCATGGTGGAGCAGCAAGTCACTCCAGGGTCCTCATAACTCTAGAGTGCACTGATTCAATCCTTTTGGGTTATAGCTGCTTTTGAAGATTTTGAAGTTCCTTCATTTAAATTTACAGCATTTGGCAGGCACACCTACCCAGAGTGACTTACATTTTATCTCATTTTACACCCAGCAGTTCAGAGTCTTGCTCAAGGGCCAATTAGAGGTACCTTGGTGGTGCTGGGTTTTGAACCTGGGCCCTTGCAATCAGCAGTCCAACACCTTAACCACTGTGCTACCACCTGCCCCTACTGCACTGTCCGATGTTTCTTTCAAAATTTTCACCGCTCTCCTCCCACCTCCAAAACCCACCACTTCTATGCTAAATTAGCCCTACTGTATGTGTATGCATGAGAGTAATGGTGTCCCAACAAGGGGGTATTCCCACCTCACACTCAGTGTTCCCAGAAAAAGGCCCGGCATCCACCACAACCCTGACTGAATGAATGAATGCGTATGGAGCAAAATTATAATAGTGTTGTAATGAGGCAATGGATTATCAACATAAAATACGCTATATGGACAAAAGTATCTGGCCAAACGTGTTCATGGACATACCAAGATCTTCAGCATACCAAGACATCTTGGACCATGCTATGCTTTGTGGCAACAGTTTGGGTAACAGTTTTCTATTCCAACATGACTGGGCCCCAGTGCACAAAGCAAGGACTATATAGACATGGTTTGATGAATTTGATGTGGATGAACTTGACCGGCCCTAACACAGAGCCCTGTGTTATACCTTTGGAATAAACTGGAACGGAGATTGTAAGCCAGGCCTTCTCGTCCACCATCAGAGCCTGACCTCATAAATGCTCTACAGAATGAATGGGAACGGATTACCACAGAAACACTCCAAAATCTGGTAGACAGCCTTCTGGAAGCTGTTATAGCTGCCAAAGGGGGAACAACTCCATATTGAAGTATATGTATTTGGATACAATGTCATTGTCGGTTTGGCCAAATACTTTTTATCCATATAGTGTATCATCAGCACATTGGCAACACCATATTACCAACACAGATGGGAGGCAACTGAGTATATTTACTGCATTACTGTGCTTAGGTACATATTTTACGTATCTGTTCTTTATTTTAGCAGGGAATTTTTTTTTTTTTTTACTTTTACTCCTCCGAAACGTAAAGGAAATATCTGTACTCCTACTTAAGGAGTGCGCTGTGCTACATAACCACATTGCTGTGTAGTATTTGAAGCTGGAATTTCGCCACCTGCTGATTGTTACGTGGAATTGCATGAATTGCTTTTGCTTCAAGACACGCCTTATAAACGTAACAAGTGTTTAACATCAGAAGCAGAGCTAGTTGGGGACAGAGACAAAAACAGTACGTTCACGATCAGAAAGAGAGAGAGAGAGAGATTTTTTCTACACCGTGAGCTAATGAAAGCCCTGTATTTTTGATACTTGTTGTTGTGCTTTACTACACAAGTAAATAGAGGACATCTACTTATACTTGAATAATATTATATCTAGGGGATCCCGACTTTAACTCAAGTACAGGATTTGTGTACTTGTGAAATGTGTTTCCCAGGAATATTTACTGACTTGCATAGAAAAAGAGACATCCTGAATTGGGTCGCTTGCCCAGTATGGCGCAAAGCTCATCTGTCTTATTTTCTCTGAAAGGCTTTAGGCATGGTGTTAAATCTGGGAAAACACCTGGCATCGATATTACAGGTTTTACATCAGACCATTGGTGGGAAATCCATGGTTGCAGTCGGACCAAAGGCGTTGTTAATTAATCAATCTGGTGATTAGAGCAATCAAAGTATTCCTCCTTTTTTTCCCTCAGAAATACTGGGAACAAAACAGGAATGCATATCGGATAGGATGCAAAAATATCACAAACATGCATGCGCGCACATTCAGACAATCATTCGCACCTACTGGTGATTTAGCTCCCCTAATCCGCAGGAGGTGGGAAGAAACCGGAGCAAAAAACAGAGATAAAACACCATAAACACACAGAAAGCACATATGAAACTTGCAAAAGAGCACTGGGACCCGTGAAGCTGTGAGGCAGAATCGCTGCCCACAGATAGCTTGAATTTAGAGAATTAGGCATCTATGAAGATCTATGACTTCTCAGTCCACACAGCGTGCAACGAGCGACTTCAAGACTTCCAGAGAACGCACGTGTTCTCCTCCCACCTCGACACAGCTAGTGAATAGAAATAAATCGAGGAGGAAAAATCTGGAGCATCACGTGGCAGTCCAGTAATCTTGCTCATAACGAAGACTTAACACTTTTATTGGTCATAAATCACACAGACACACAGAAACAAGGGAATAACAATTACAAGGTGAATGTATGCAGGGTCTGTGGAAGCTTCTGATTGCCAATTGTACATCATTTTGTTTACCTGCTTCGTGCTGATGCGCTGCATAGACATACACACATACACACACACACACACACACACTGATGCACACACACCTCAATTCAGGATGTAAATGTGATGACAAGCTGTAGTGTGTATGTGTGTGTGTGTGTGTGTGTGTGTATGTGTGTGTGCATGTGTGGGTGGGAAAAGCTCCAAGCCAAGCTTGCTCTGCTATGTGCATCAACACAGTGGAAGGAGGAGAGGAAAAAAAAAAGAGTGAGAGCGAGAGAGACAGAAATGAAGGCTGGTTTTCAGAGTGGGTGTACAAAATCAGTATAGCGATACAATAACCCTGAGCGTTCAGGACGAGCGTCACCGCGCAACAGGTCTCTTAGGGAAGGATATAAGAAGGCATGTTCACATTTTCCAACCCCAGTCATACGAAATGCAAAGACAGCTCATGATAAAAGAAGGACAGATAAATGGTTTTATATATACTGTATATGGTTTCAATCCATTACTTCCATAGACAACTAATACGCCGAGATAATATATGCTGGGGCTGAGGATGAGCTTTCAATCCTCTCCTTTCCTGTCAGGTACAGTATGATGACAGACTGCATGCCAGCAGGATCTGGCTCTCACACACAGATGTGTATGTGTGTGTGTGTGTGTGTGCCCCCTAAAGATCATATATGAATTATATATCAGATATCCTAAGGGTTGTGGAAATTGAGAGCGGAAAAAAGAAAAGAAAAAAAAAAAACCCTTAGGGAAAAAAATTGACAAATGAGGGTGAAAAATTGTGTCTTCATTGAAGATATATTTCGAAATGTTAAAGACTTCAACAGGAGCCAAGCGGTGCCAGATTTACAGAAATGAAATCTTAAACCCCCGTCATTTCTTTATCTTAATTTAATTACAGTGATGTAGATTAAATTAAAGAAATGAGAACTAATGTTTGATTGCGACAGGCTGCAAAACAAAAACTGCTCATTTATGTAACAACAAACTCAGCAGCGACCTCGTTTCCCCTCTCGTCTGTTCCAATCACTCAGCATTCAGCATCACCAGTAAACTAATCACCGTCTGATCATCTGTCACCATCTGCACATGTTTTTCACTGGTTTATGCCTTAAATTAGATGCTAGCGTGGTTCATAGGTAACTGTGTGGCTTAACAAGCAAAAAACTCCATCTGGAAACTTGGAGAACTAGTCCTCAAAACTACATTACAAATACAAGGAAATCTGATGCTTTGAAAGCAATATATGAAGGGGGGGGGTCAATACTTTTGCACAGTACTGTATCACTGAAACGATTTGCATTTATAGATAGATAGATAGATAGATACTTCATTGATCCCGAAGGAAATTCCAGTTATCCAGCAGCAATAGAGACAGTAACACAGTAGATGTGAATGCACTCTGTAAATCTTACAGTACAGTCAGTAGACACGCGGTAATGTGAGAACTGACCAGAAGTTACTAGTGCAATGCTAAGAACAAAAAAGAAATATTGCAAGATATATAAGAAGCATAGAAATTACCATATTAAAAAAAAAAAACTAATAAGTGAAATGACGTTAATTGCAGTGCAACCGTACAGTAGGTTCACCGAAACTGACATTGTCGTTTTTAAATCTTCACCCATGTGTAGCATCAGATTCCTGTTTTTTTTTTTTTTTTTTTTTTTTACCTGACTGGAGAAAGCATGAACCTGTCGTAGTCACCTCAATTTTCAACCTTTTGTGCATCCTGAGATGCCATTCTCATCACCGTGGTGATAACCAAGTGTGGTTATATGAATTATATGATTTTTTGTTTTTTTATCTTTGTAAAAGGTCCTCATGGATACAATATCGAAAAGAAAGCTATTCGCGCTTCTTCGCCAAGAATAAAGACATTTCGTTTCTAAAATGAATCAGCGGCTAATGTTTAATCTGTCACCCTGTCGACTTCACACCAAAATAATTCGATCTGAATTACACGCAACACACTCGCTATTGGAAAGGGTGTAACAAATGGCTAAGTGCTATTAAAATTTTTCAGTCTCCCAAAAAGTGACAAGTTGCCAGTCCTCATTGCAGCAAGGAGGACAGTGACAACAAAGCTGTGAATCATAAAAGCCTTGAAAGAAACTTTATATTGCATTTAATACAGTATGAAAGAGACTTTAATGGATGTAGGAGACTTACATTAGCATGCATGGATGACAGACAATACTTTGAGAAGGACGATCATGCAGGTATAGGGAAACAGAGGGAAACACAATTTATGCAAAAAGCTGTTATAACGCTCTCTCTCTCTCTCTCTCTCACTCTCTTGCTACAGGAAGTCTCATTGTGAAAGATTTTTAGACTCAATTAAAATTTCCATGTGTCCATGTAAGGACAGAACACCAGATCTAAGAACTATCTGTGTTGCGAAGTGCAGACCAAATGTGCTACATTAGGAACTTCTTTACAGTACAGTACTTGTTTTTCTTTCTCTCAATCTTTTAAATATTTTCTTGATTTACCCATGTTTTAGTTCGACCATTTTTCCAGCCAATTCCATTTCTCATTTCTGGAGGACCAAATCATTGCACTGGGCAGCACACTAAAACCTTTACTTGCCCCAGCAATGCATTTACGATAATTCAGTTTTAGTGCCGAGACATTTGGAGTTATGGCTGTGCCTATGGAGATTCTATAAAATAACAGAAACATTATAAAATATTACGATTGAACAAGTCTAGCCGCTGATGAAATTAAAGGTCCCATGCCGTAGTTTACCCTTTCTGTACAAAGTTAACACAGGCCTCAGAGTGTGTGTGTGTGTGTGTGTGTGTGTGTGTGTGTGTGTGTGTGTGTGTGTGTGTAATGGATGTGTGTTAATGCTCCAGCTGAAATACCCGTCACATAATGCATTTTTTTCATACATCCGAATGTGTAATTTCAGTGCCTGTATAAACTCCAGAGAACAGCACTGCTGAGCAATAAGATGAGGTACAGTAGGGTGTCTTCTTAAATGAGGTCATACTAGGGGAAAATCGAATTGGCTATTTGATGAGTAAATTGTACAATTTATTTCCGATTTCTTTATTCAGAACAGAAACAGGGCAATTTCTGTGATTTCTAAATACATTTTTTTGATGTTTAGTTTATTTCAGTTGGAAGCACTCAATGGATTTCTGATAATTAAAGTAATAAACGGTTTAACATGATCTATGCTTGGTCACTCTTATTGTCTTAAACACTATATTAAAGTCAGAACTTCAGGAATGACTAAAACAACTATTTAACCACAAAATGACAAGTATTAGATCATGTGGGTGTACATTTTTCCTTTTGCATTTAATCACTCACTCATCATCTACAGTTTGGGGGGCCTGGAACCTATCCCAGGTGGCTTAGGGGACAAGGTGAGGTACATGTGTGCCGATCCATCGCAGGGCGCACATGAACACATCACACACAATTTGGAAACGCCAATTAGCATGCCTTTGGACTCTGGGAGGAAACCCACCAAGCACAGGGGGAACATGCAAACTCCATGCACACAGACCTGAGGTGGGAATCGAACCCAGACCCTGGAGGTGCGAGATGACAGTGTTAACCACTAAACCATTTTTTTTTTAATGGCATGGCAGCAACATGCCTCAGGGATTTCAAAGTCCAATGCCTGTTTTGTTAACTTTCACGCCATGCAGTACATCTAATCCATCAATCCTTAATGAAATGTACATTAGTAATATTAGAAATAGTATCAGATCAGTATTACTATGATGTCAAACATTATGATTCTTCTATCGCAGCTTTTAATTTACTCATTAGTCAATGAAAATTACAAATTCTAAATGCACCTTAATAGCATATTATGACACAGTCCTGCTTGTCATCTGGCCACAGTGTTAATGCTTAATGATAAATTTTCATATGAAAACATTCAAATAAGTCAAGACTTGGGATTCATTAAGAATTTTAGAAAATGCCTTCTGGTTAAAAATCAGCATTCCTACGTATGGTGATGTGGTGGCATAGTGGTTAGCACTGTTGCGTTGCACCTCCCTGGTGTGGGTTCGATTCCCGCCTCGGGGTCTGTGTGCATAGAGATTACATGTTCGCTCTCCCTGTTCTTGGTGGGTTTCCTTCCTGCTTGTTACATGTTTTCCAGGCTCAAAGGGTTTCATCGCCTGATCCGTAATTCCAAATTTATTAAGTAAGTTTCCAAACCTACTTGTCTACATTTTGCTCTAAATTGCAAAACAAATCAGAAGTGTTCATTTTGGTTTGATTTGGGTTAATAACTGTAAAACATAGTAGATTTAATAATATCTTTAAAGCTTAAAAGAACTGCATTAATTATAAAGCTTTGAAATAGGATTGCACGATTTGATAAAAAAACTTAAATTACTAATATTTGACACATTTTGCGATTGTGATTAAACTGCGACATTTACTTATTAAATGTACACTTCTGTATTCAAACCTATTTATCTAGGCTACCAGCAAATAATGTCACAAATCACCCTGATATTTATTTATCGTCTCAATATTATAAAAAAACAACAACAAATGGCTAAATTATTGCCAAAGTCGACGTACATTCCCGACTATGCGCATGTTACCTGTAATACATTGCATCCTTTTGCGATTAAATAATTACCCAGGTCCATACTGTGATTTACAATTGTATGCGATTAATTGTGCAACGCTACTTTAAAAGAAACAATTAAGCCGAATTATCCTGAAATTAATAACTGGATTATCACTTCCTACTCCAACTCCACCTCTACAGTATATACACACTTTTTCTCAAACTGATTATGTATACTTTTCCCAAATATTGCCTCAGTGGGTTGTTAAAGCATTGTACAGATTAGTAGCTCATTCAATGCATTAATAATTCAAGTCATTTGCTGCTTAACTGGCTGATTTAACATTAAGAAATGTATAATCGTTACATTAATGTAAACTACATACTGTAGGTGTATTAAAACCACACGGGATACAATGATTATACAGTCAATTATAAAGTACAATTCATTATCTACATAAACTCAGGCTGAATTTCTTCCCTTACAGTGTTAGAGTAGATCTTCCACATATGTCCATCCATCGATCCAGGAACCTCTGTAGTCCAACTATATTTACAGTTAGGCATTTGGCAGACGATCTCATCCAGAGCGACTTACAAAAAGTGCTCTGAAGTTTCCTTCATCGGATAGAGACTTACACACTGGCTTACTAGGCAAATAACTAAGTGCCCTCAGTCAGTTGGGAAGGGGATTTCTTTTTTTTCCTGGGAGGGAATGTACTAAAGACTGTGGCGGCCAATGGTAACCATTTTTATGACCCTGGTAGGACCTCCAGTCAACATTCATACACTATGGGCAATTTGGGAACGTCAATTAGTCTAATCTGCACGTCTCTGGACTGTGGGAGGAAACCGGAGTAACCGGAGGAAACCCACCAAGCACAGGGAGAAACATGCAAACTCCATGCACACGGACCCTAAGCCGGGAATCAAACCTGTTAACCTCTAAGCCACCGTGCCCCCTCTAAATGTATACACACTTCATGAAAATAAAAACTTATTGCTATATTAATATTATATTAATATAGTATACATCATACTATTTTTATTTTCATAAAGTGTGTATACATTTCTTTGGCTGACTCTAACTATCTATCTATCTATAGATAAAAAATAGTTTTGTTTGTTTTTTCCCCGTTATGCAGCTTTTACCAAAACTACAGTATGCTCGTGCTCAAGTGACAAAGCAAACTGTAATAGGCGGCCTAGAGAACATAGCCTACTTTGATCAGTCTTTACTTTGCTTGTGCCGTTACTCTTGTGCTGCTGAATTTGATTCTGTGTGATTTTGAGCAGCTTAGAGTTGTAGCCAGTATTGTACATGTATGAGTGTTGTTCATGTATTGTGCTGTTTAGAATATCAGGCCATGTCCAGGCAGTTTCCAGATCAGTATGATTAGTGAAATGATGTTGTGTGAGTGACTGTGTCGTGGCAGGGAATGAGTGGGTAATGACTGAGTGGTTATACCTGTATTTGGTTTTAAAATTGCTTTGGTGATTTGTTGAGAGCCAGTGAAGGCGGACATGACCTTGACTATGAATAGGCAAACAGCGTTGCTGTGGAAATGTTGTGCATCGGTATAATTTTTTTAATCGTGTGCTCATTGACCTTGCCAGTTTTTTTTTTTTTTTTTTTTTTTGTATTCAAACTAAACATTCAATAGTTCATATCAGTTTATAAGGATAATTTCAGTGCCTGATGTAAATTCCACTGCTGTTTTTAGAAAGCTCATTAACATTCACATGGCAGCAGAAATAAACAGGTCAGCCGGCCACGTTACCGGAAGTCTATGTAGGAAATGCTATGTAAGGACAGCTTTCTACCTGAAGCTGATTACCCAGAGCAGACAGCAGGTGGGCGGCTGAATAAGGAAGGCAGGGTGGGAAGTGACCGGACTGAGACAGTGGGCAGACAAGAAGAGAGGACAGAATGAATGAGGAGGTGGAGGATGAATAAATAAAAAATGACAATAAGGCATCCTGTCAAGGATGTTTCCCAGTCAGTGATTCCATGAGCCTCTGCAGTCTGGGCCGTCCCTTACTCTCTTACTTACAGTACGTCTCCTTATACTTCAAACATTATAATAAACAAACAAAAAAAAAGATACGTTTTTTATACATTAAGAAGGTGTCTGACAAACTTTTTTTGCAGCTGTGGACCTATTTAGTTATAAATAATTCCACTCTCACCGTCAGCATATATTTATTTTAGGACATGACTCAATTATTAGGTTAGTTGTTTGTTAATGAAAGTATCATCAAATATTTATAATATACAGTATTGGCTGTTTATTGAAGCCTTAGAATTTTTTTTTTACTGAACTTGGAACTTAGGTCCAATTTGTCATCTGGTGTGTTTCAACTTTATCCTCTTAGACTCCTTTACATTTCCATATCCTACTATTAGTCATCGGTGGTAAGGTGGCGTAGTGGTTACACTACACACCTCTAGTGTCAGAGTTCCATTCCCACCTCGGGATTATTTGCGTGTTGCCCCTGTGTTTTCTCCGGGTTCTCCGGTTTCCTCCCACAGTCCAAAGATATGCAGATTAGGCTAACTGGCATTCCCAAATTCCCAGTAGTGTGTGAATGTTTACAGGAGGTCCTTCCACGGTGATACAAAATGGGAATAAATACAGTGGTCACTTTATAATGGTACAGAGGTTTCTAGATGGATGGATGGACGGATGGATGGAAATTCCCCGTAGTGTGTGAATGACAATCGGGTGTCCGGCGCGTGATGTGCCGAATGGCATGTGGATGGACCAAAATATCAAATACCAACAAATGATCAATCAATAATACAAATGTAGTGAGCAAATATTGTAAAGAATTGCAAAGAAAATGTAGAACTTTTCATGGTTGGTTGACGTTTTGAAGGTTAAACTGTAGATTGCCGAATTGATCACCATGTTAAGTCAAGACACTCTTCTCTGAGAGCATGATTGGTATCATCAGAAGATCTCAAGAAGAAGTTAATATTTTTAACATGATTGCTCACAGTTCAAGTCCAACTTGACTGGATGATAAAATCAAACTTTTTTTCAACTCGTCGTGACATAATATTGTACATAAAAGGGAAAATGTATTTTCAGAATATGGTATATATATTTTTCTAGTGTGTTGTTTGTTTGCACATATTGTGTACGGTGCAAACACTTTCTATATTTGAAATAATTTCCAACTGTGCTAACAGATGCCAAGTTAAAAAAAAATTGTAGGTATGTACGTATGAAGTATACGATTGTGAGAAGTGTAAATACTAACTGTTACAGACTATACAATACAAATTACTGTACCATTCAAACTATACATTCATTTGTTCTTAAGTAAACAGAAAGCGTCCAAACGTCTATCCTTTTAGTCAAACTGACACTTTTAACTCATCCTCTAGAAACAATAACAATAAGAGCAGTATTTGTACTACTCTCAAAAGATTAAAAGCTCAAGGCTTATCAGTCTTCACCCTCTGGCACAGCCAGCCCTTACAGCAGATCTCGCTCATTAGTCCAAGGTGATATTGCGTAAAAGCCTTAAAAAAAAGTATCTGCTGCAGTGACGAAGACAGCTAAATTAAGAGATGCCGTGGGTGTTATTAGTGTGCATTTTCATTCACAGTCTCGAACAAGAATTAGCTGAAATAATAGCGAAGATAAAAACAAAGAGCATGGAAAGATTTCAATGATTATTTAACAGTGCATTATTAGTCAAGATGTAGATTTCACTTTATCACATTTGTGAATTAAGGCTGAAGTGTTTTAACCTTCATGAAAACCTTAAAGAAGCATTGACTTGGGCTTTGTGTTAAAAATAAAATAAGCACTATTATCATTATTCAGTCAGAGGGGGAATTACTCCAAAACACTGTATTCAGTGAAGTCACTCAGACAATCCCACAACAGCAATTCACGGTCAGAGCTATCCAAGTCAGAGTTTTTTACTGCACACAATATATATATATATATATATATATATATATATATATATATATATATCATTATGGATACATCATACATCACAGCCCAAAATGTCTGAGTGATATTATTTAGCATTGCTGCTATGATCGGCTTATGGCGCCCATGCTGTTTACAAATTCTGTACTGGTTTTGATAATTATTCAGGTTTAGAATTAGGTCGTGGTTTAATGGTTCTTGGTTATTCAAGCCAGATTAAGTCTTTAGGTTACTGATAAGAAGATCAGGGGTTCAAGTCCCAGATCTGCCAGGACACCACTGGTGGGCACTAGGTCTCTCTGCTCCAGGGGTGTCACATCATGGCTGACCCTGCGACCCATGAACTTCCTAACTGGGATATGCAAAGGAAATTATTTCACTTTGCTGTAATGAATATGTGACCGATAAAAGGCTTTTTTCCATTGCTACCATAGAGCATTCGGACTTGTGAAATTCCTACTGAACAGAGCCTGAATGAATAACCGCATTCCCTCACAAACTTCCTTGATCATGCTTTTTTTGTTGTTGTACTGTATATACCGCACATTAAACTCAAACCAACAGGTACAGATTGGCATGTTATGTAAATATTATTTATACATTACAAAACTGGTCTTAATAATTAATTCATAATTAATGCTGTCAATGATTGTACCCCTAAAATAGAGAGGGGTTCATCCAGAGTTAGGGTTTAGGGTTAACTCTAACCCAAACCCCAACTCTTTTTCACTATATTTCACCAGAGCCTGTTGACATTTTTTTCATTTAACATATTCAATTTAGTTGGGAAGAGCAAAGAAGAAATTAAAAGATTTCGTTTTATTTGACTCCACCACTGCATCCACTCCAGCTGGATCTCCAGATGAATGGATAATGCACCTCCAGCTGGAATAGTTCTGTTCCTTCAGGTAAAATAATTCTAGAAGCCCAACTGGAACTCTAGCAAAATTGATTCTTCCACCCTAGTTAGACTGGTTCTGGAGATCTACAGTAACTGTATTGGCCCTAGATGCATTGCTCATAGAACTCTAGATGGATTGATTTTGGAAATCAAGATGGAATTATTCAGGAAATCTTGCATGGCTTATCCTGTAAATGTAGATGAATTGATCCTCAACTATAAAAAGTACTCAGAACTCGAACTGGATCAGATCAAACAACTAGACAGATTAAAGAATTTAAGCTGGGTTGGTTCTGGAAATATCTACCTGAATGCTTTTTATTATAGCTGCATGTATTTTAAAGATCTAGCTAGATTCATATTTAGGGATGAAGCTACATTCATTTTAGAAATTCGGCTCAATATTCTGTGATGATTTACTGCTTCCCCCCGGTCCTTCTGAGAACAGGTACATTTCCAGTCAAAAGTTTGGACACATCCTCTAATTCCATGTTTTTTGTGTTGTGATTTGTTTTTCTACATTGTAGAATACTGAAGTTTTCAAAACTATGAAATAACACATATGGAATTACGTAATTAGGTAACAACCACAACAAAACCAGTCAGTTGATATTTTAAGACACGAAGGTCAGCGGTTTTGGACTTGCTCTTGTAAGAACAGTATTGTGTCAAGTGGATTCGCAAGACCCATCAAGCTCCATGATGAAACTGTCTCTCGTGAAGACCTTCCCAGGAAAGGACAACCAAAACTTACCTCTGCTGCTGAGGAGAAGTTCATTTAGAGTTACCAGCTTCAGAAATCACCAATTAACAAACAGCACCTCATATGAGAGGCGTTATGAAGGCTTTACAGAGCAAAAGTAGCAGATATACATCTCAATATCAACTGTTCAAAGGAGGAGATTATTGCATATTTTGGACGCTTTCAGCATTAGTTTACGATGTATAAAACAATAAAAATCTGAAAAAAAATGGAATTAGAAGATGTGTCCAAACTTTTGACTTCCAGCATAACTTTCCATATACATATATATCACAATGACAAACATGTACACTTTTTCCACATCGTTTGCAAAATCTACCAAGCTGTATACCGAGTACACTGCAGTGGTGGCTTACCAATGAAAGAGGAGGCTTCAGGATCCCAGGCCTTCTCTTAGTTTAGTCCGTCTGTTATTTTTTTCTTTTTTCGAGTGAAAGTCTGTGGAGCTCAGAGGGTAAAGCCTACAAAGCGGCAGTTCAGCACGGCATAAATAAGTCTTTCCAAAAAGGCTTTCCTTTTAAGACATCCATCATTGCTTTCCCTCAGTTCTATAAAACTTTTACACAGGTCGGGTAAGACAGCAGTGTTGGGACGTGTTCCAAACCCCACACCAAAAAGTCACCAGCACAACCTTACGAGGTTTGTCATCAAAAACGTCCAGCTTGATCCTCACTGTACAGTAGGCTTAGTGCTTTTTTTTTCACTTCTGATTAGAATTACAATAAGATTAAGACTATTTGACGATTTTAATGGTCACACACCTGTTAAAGGGGGGAGGTCTTTTAGGTAGTTGCTCTGGAGAAAGGCCTAGCTGGTGTTGAGCAAGTTCACTGGTTTGTATACTGTGCTTGTGTTCTAGTATCGTAAGCAATTAAAACAAATGAGTGCAGTTAATAAATAATTCATTCTCGCTCTCATCTGCTGTTAGCCAAGCGTAAATATTTCATGCAGCATTTAAACACTGACATTTTAAATTAAAATAATAATAATAATAATAATAATAATGATAATAATAAATACATAGAAATGAATAACAATCCGTCAGTGCAACACATGCTGATGTTAAGAGATCTGTCTCTCTCTCAGGCGGAGCGTTCTGTCTGTCCATTCCCTGTCCCTGATCCGGCTGCAGGTCCAATCACTGATATTACACACAGATACACACACCTCCCTCCTCCGGCTCGAGCATCCATGACTTTTCTCTCTCTTCTCGGCTCCAGGTGCTGTATTGATGTCAAGCTGAATGCTTTCATCTTCTTCTTTTTTTTTTTTTTGCATCCAATAAACGATGAAAAAAAAATGATAAAATATAGATATAAATTGAAATGTCAGGATTCAGGATTTTTTGGCCATGTGTTTGACTTTTTTTTACATTATAGATGTTGGTTGGTCCAGGTCACTCCACTACTCCATACGCACCAAACCAGGATGCGGTGAGCAACGCCTTATAAGCAACGTTTATTTTTTTTAAAGAAATGCATGCTCATTTTTTTTTTTCTTCAATCGAATAAAAGGAAAAAAAAAGAAAAACAGAGAAAAGGAGAACAGTTCCCCTGGGCAGAGCGGTGTGCCGACTGCAGCATCCTCTCTCTCTCTCTCTCTCTCTCTCTGTGTCTCTCCACCCCGCTGTTTACCGAGAGATGCGCGCCGCAGCGTCCCCGCAGCCTCCGACGCGCACCGACAGCGCGCAGCTCCGCCGAGCGTCCGCCGCCACCGAGTCCGCGCGATCTCGCGTCGAAAGTGCGTCGGCGCGTGGGTGGGCGCACCGCCGGCACGTCATCACCTCCGCCGCGTGACACGCGGGTAGGGTACGAGAAGGCACGCAGGCGAGCGAGCGCGCTCGCGCTCTTGCGGAGCCACCACACGCGCACACAGCGGCTCCAGAGGTGCGCGGCTTTGGTAACGCGAGCGAGCTCGAGCGAATGCACGTTAAAAAAAAAAAAAAAAAAAGCCGTCGTGTGTTCTGTTCGATGCTGGGAAGGAGGATGGGGATGGGGGGCGAGGATGAGGATGAGAACGAGGAATCCCCTCCCACTACACACACACACACACACTCTGTCTCTCACTGCATCCACAGGAATCTCATCACAGAGGTGCAACACATATTTCAAACTCATGTGTTGTGATGCTTGTTATTAAGTGAGAGCCCACATTTTACAAGCAATGGATAAATAGGAAAAGCAGAGCACAGTACTGGTGCTGATTTTATTTTTATTTTTTATGTTATACATAAAAAATAAGCTACTTCTGAAGTTTATGCAACATGCAAGTGACAAATCTTGCTTCCTTAAAAATTCCAAGAGGAGATGTTTAAAAAAAAAATTGATGAAGTCATTGAAGAGATGATTTTATATGTGGCCCCAAATATGGCCATTTTCCAGCATGTTTCACTTCAAACAATAATCATTTAAAATGCAAATTATTCATATTACTGTATGAGTATTGATACTACATTTGGTGTATACTTCTAAAAGCATATGACCTGTAAAAAGTTTTGCTTAGACTGGTTTTTGGTTAAAGTGCTAAATTGTTAAGATATTGCAACATGAATTTGACTTGGTTACGAACACTACAGATTTTTTTTTTTTTTTTTAGCTTTTTAAGAAACCATGTCAAATTCATTTTGCAATGTCTTAACAATTGAGCATTTTAGAATAATACACTTTTTAAGGTTTATCTATTTGCTTGTGAAATCTAAATTGACCAAGTTTCATCTGAATGACAGTTAAGATCATTGAAAGGTTTGAATTTAAAAAAGTTACAGACACTACAGACATAAAAGGGCAGGAAATTGTATGTTAGCAAATGTGTTTCTTTTTATCTGGTAAAAGTATACGTGTGTATGCATATTTACAAAAAAAAAAAAAAAAAGACAGCATGGATCCGGAGATAAGAAGCATTAAGTATTATGAAAAATGGTGTTATATGATCATGTCTGTAAAATCTCAGAGTGTGTGCACTTCCAAAAGCCAACAATTGGCGGACATAATTGCTGTTTTATGTAACACCATCGGCCTGTCATGCATCCATCCAGCTTATCCTGTTCAGAGGACTCAGGGCACAATGTAAGGGACACCCAGGATGAGGTGCCAAACCAGGGAACCATTCCTGCACTACTGTAAGGCGTAATCATCTTAAAAGTCACAAAATAAGAAGGAAATGTTAGGAGGTAAAAGGTAGGATCTGGCTAGATGGTCATGTGAGGAGGAATAGGACCTACTGCATGTCAAGACAACATAAGAGACTAGCTGGAAACTGGGCTATCAAACTGATTCACATTTGATGTTAATGTGTAGTTTTTTTTAGCTAGGATATTTAAAATCATTTGAATACCAGCAGTTATTAATGGTGTATTAAAACCCCTAGACATACGGTGAGGATTGATTAGAAGCATTCGAAGCAGGCAAAAAAAAAAAGAAAGAAAGAAAATAACTTCTAGACATCTGGACTGAACTCAGATTTAGTATGTAATTTTGAGGTAGCCATATTGTTGTGTTTGCACAGAAGATATTGAGCTTGTTATGAAGGTGTACTGTATGTCTAGGGACCTATAAGTCTTCAAGACTTGAAATGGACCACTAATATCTTTTTTTATGACCAACCTAAATCAGGCCAAGCTGCCACGATGCTGAATGTCGACAGGAGCTGAGATAGTTTATAGAAGGAGATGAGGAGAAAACAGAAAAGGCATATATAACTGATCAATGTGCATCCAAAGGTCAGCTTGTGACAAATCCTTAGCTCTTTATTAACTGACTGGTGTTTGCTTTGACCTTAAGTGAACCTTGTCTTTTGTTGCCCCACTGTGATGCTTGTGTGATGAGGACTGGGGAGCAATTCAAGGTCTGCTTTCCCAAAAACATCTTGCTCTTTTAAACCCAAACACAAATGCCTATTGTAGGGATACTAATATCTCGGATTGGATCCAATATTTTTCCCTCTTCACCCATTATGAATATGGTGTTCAGGTCAAACCAGGACATTTGGTTTTATGTGCAGTATAACAGAACAGAGTTATGAGAGTTAAAAACTCTTTCTCCATATAATCCCCTGCTACACTAATGCACTTATCCAAATGTTTCACTAGAGCTTGGATACCATCAAGGTAGAAAGATATCTCTGTACTGCCTGTCTGATTCACGTCTGAAACGCCGCAGTCCCAGGAACTCCTTTAATATCCCAAACATGTGGAAATGACTTGGATCGAGGTCAAGACTGTATATGGGGGATGTGGCAATAACTCCCAGCCGAGGTCCTACTGTATAACGTGCGAGTGGTGTTGGTGAATTATTCTGTGTACAGTTCCCACTGACAGATACGTCTCTTCCGAAAAGTTATTTGTTGATTTTTAAGACGTTCCACTCGCTGAATGTTCTTTGTAATGAATACATTGGGTTCTGAGCAACCTCAGCCAGGATCATCATTCAGGGACATTCTTTAAAGCGTTTAATCATTTTACTGAGGCTAAGAGTCGCATCACCATATTGTGCTTGAAGTCTTGCGTAAATGTCAATTGCTTCTACAAGTCCCGGTTTGACTCGAACACCGCTTATATTTATGTATTTGCTTAGCTATATACTTATAATTAGAGCTGGCATGCAGAGTGGTCTCTTCTCTCACACACAGCTCTTGAATACATTATTGTATAAGCATACCTGAGAATTTAGACTAATTCACACAACCGTGATTAAAAAAAAAAATGCTATAGATTTTGCAAGTCCTGATGTTAGATTTGAAACCGGTATACAGGACGTCCTATAAGTCCAGTATCATAGGGTTATTATTACTTAAAAAAAAAATTTTAGACCATTTACGTTGTCTCTTTTGTATAAAACAAATCTTTTTATATAAAATGTCCATCTGTCTTGTCTTAGCTAGCCAGCTAATTAGGTGTCTTAGTTAGCTAGCTAGCTAGCTAGTTTTTGAGAACATGCAAACTCCATGCACACAGAGACGGGAATCGAACCTGGCCGGGAATCGAACGGAGGTTTTAAGGTCTAATCACTACTTTGAAAGGAATTCGGTTGGAATCTTGTAGTCAGCTAAAAGCAAAGCGGTTTGCGGAATGAATGCATGAATAAGTAATTAATTAAATAATAATTTGTTCGGTCACTCCTGTACAAATTCTATTTCTAAATGTGCTTCAAAGAACCCAGGCAGATGAACAGGCTGTGGATCTGTTCCATAACCGCTTGTTGTATGTAACGCATGTCGAAACCCACCATTCCAGAAATTAATCAGTTGTGAGTTGGTGCTCACACACACACACACACACACACACTATTATTGCAGTCATTACTCTTCTGTAAATATGTGTGATCGGTCTTTATAAACAGCTGAACTCGTGCTCCTTGTTCTGAAGCGAGGGTCACTCCCATTTCCATGCAATTACTTCACGGCTGGACTTCATTTAATCAGCGAGGTTTCAGGCTGCAATAAGATGGAAGTGAACAAAAGCAAAGTGAGTTGACTTCTAACCCGCCCACGTTATGCCAACGCTAACGCAGCCTGGTGCTTATTAAAACCTATGTGAAGAGGAAACAAACTGCACACACACACACACACACACACATGCATTCTCATTCACTCAGCCAGAGACAAACTGTCTTGTTTTAGGAGCACACAGTGATGTTATGAGTAATAAAAATTCGCACAGGTACAATCCATACGGCTTCACAGCGCTCACACTCAGGTTCACGGTGCTGCCAGTGACACTACAGCTCCCCTACTTAGCGCTACGTTAAGGCACGCACTATTACCCTGACGAACCGCCCTATTTCTGGTGAATTGGTACGATCCAGAGGACGCCCGGAGCAGCCGGAGGGAGAGTCCAACTGGCACACGCGGGGGAGACAGGACCGAGACTTTCTGTTTCCATGACAACGCAAGCCTGCAGCTTAAAGAGTACAACCAGAGAAGGAATGAACATGAAGTAGGGGGGTTAAAGGAGGGAAGCGATAGATAGATAGATAGATAGATAGATAGATAGATTTTTCTTTTCTGTTGCATTTTCTCTAAACATTTATACAAGCAATCTGTTTCTCTATTTACCCTTCTTCTCTCTCTCTCTCTCTCTCCCAGAGTTAATAAAAATAAAACATACAGTATACATACATACATGTATATATGCACACACCTTTATTTCTAGTTCTCTCTCTCTCTCTCTCTCTCCTTTTTCTCTTTCTTTTTCCTTCATTCTCTCTAAAGTAATATACAGAACGAGAGACATATGGGGAGGCGCAAAGGGAGAGAGAACAAGCCATAGAGAAAGAACTGAGGGAGAGAAAACAGGGATTATAAAAGAAAACATGAAAGAAAGAAATGAGTGTGAAAAGCAGAGGAGTAGAGAGAGAAATAAGGAAGGAGGAATGGATCAATTGATCGATATATATATATATATATATATATATATATAGATAGACTTTTTTCCTTCTGTCTCTCTATCCCTCAATCTTCATATCTACCTTATTTATCTCTCCTTTCTTCTTTACTTTTTTTCTCTCTCTATCGATCTTGCTCTTTCTAATTGCTTTCATTTTCTTTCCTTTTAATCTCCTCTCCATATTATCCTCCTTCTCCTGTACATCTTCTCTCTTCCTCCATCCGTCCCTTTCTCCATATTTCTCTCCCACACTTTCTAACTCTCTGTCATTCCCTCCTTCTGTGTCTTTCTTCTCCTCTCTCCCTCTCTCTCTCTCTTTCCTTCTCCCTCTTTTTCTCTCTCTGACCCTGCTGCCTCTGCTTACAGCATTGCTACAATAGTCTGTAATTATTGCCATGGTTACCACTGAAGCGTAGATGAGCAGTGACCTCGAAGCTGTTCGCTTCTCCTCCCCTTGTGTTTTTAAAATACCTTCATTCGGTGCCATTAAAACGCTTACGTTTCCATCTTTATCTTTATGTCTTTTCCACCCCTTGTTCTGCCTCTATAGGATAACCACTCTATGCCTAATTTTGTCTGTGTGTGTGTATATATATATTTGTGTGTGTGTGTTTGTGTGCGTGTGTGTGCAGTACTGCAGGTCTTTCTCATCAGCTGTTCTCTGAGTCCCTGCTGCAGCCTGCCAGTCCCACGGCTCTCTCCAGCTCTGACCTTGGCTTTGACTCTCCTTTTTTGGCCCAACTCCTCAAACAGCCCTCAGACAATTATTATGCATGCTAATTTATTCATTTCCTTGAGAACCACAGCATCCAGGAGGTCTGTGACTATAAACATAGCTTTAACAAGTGTTATGATAATTAAGCCCCAAAAAACAGACGCAGCCTCTGACTAAGCTGGACAACAACATTCTTTTATTTCGTGCAATACAAATGCACACAGTTTTGACTTCACACTACTGAATCGGTCATCATGACCATTGAACCAATTAATCTGTAATGACGCACGTGGTGTATGCGTGGTTGTAAACCTGGAGCTATTAGATAATTCCCATGTACAGTACCAGGCGACGATTTGGACACAAGTTTGGGTTTATTTTCTAGAGCTGAATATTGGTGATTTCCAAACTATGAAAGAGCACATTGTATTGTTATTTTAAGACATGAAGGTCAGCTGTTCTGGATCAGTTCTTGCAAGAACAGTATTGTGTCAAGTGCATTTGCA